>JAGXJF010003873.1:0-15533 GCA_019208055.1 Stipa capillata
TGTCCCTTTCTGCAGTAGTGAATGTCCAAAACACCATACCCAAAATAACCGATCATGAGGTTATCCAAGCTTTCATACGGAGTTGCGGAAATTAGCAATGCATAGAGGAGCTGCAGCCAATGCTAAAGGAACCCTCCAATTCATGAAGGAGAAGGACGAAGGCATTGAGTGGCCTCAACCGGGATATCATGACAACTCCAAGAAGAGCAAACTCAAGAAGAAACCCTCCAGAGAAGATTACGACCAGAGGCAAAAGACCAAAGAAGTAATGACCAACTTCGCCAACTAGCGCTTTGGACTACTGTGAAACAAAGAAAGACCCCAGGCAAAAGTAAGGTCCTCAGGCAAGAACTGGTGTGACTTCCACCAGACCGACAAGCATGACCTCTGCCAATGCCGGCTCTTCAAGAAGTACGTCTAGGCGGAAGCCAAGAAGTTCAAAGGGAAAGGACCACAAGTTGTGAACTAGAGTCGAGGAACCAGCTCTGATAATGGCTCTTCCAACCAGGCTTACTTTAGAGTGAACAACGAAGAATAGACCATATGTTCGGGGGCTAAGCGTCTTACAAGGCCAAAAGACAATTCAAGACAGTGGCATGAGAAATCTTTGCCATAATTCCCCTAACTCGTTAGACTGTTAAGTGGTCGGAGGTCAAGATCACCTTTGACCAAGTCGACTGCCCTGAGAATTTTGTCCAACCAAGACGATTCCCCATTGTGGTCGAACCTACAATCAACAATTGTAGAATCCCCGAGTACTACTGGATGGAGGAAGCTCACTCAATGTCCCTTTACAAATGTGCTCGACTCAATGCAGATCTCTCACTCATCCCTCAAACTAGTCACGCAGGCCTTTCACGGCATCATGCCCAAATCATCCGCTACGCCGATCGGGAAAATCACGCTTCCGGTCACCTTCGGCAAGCCCATCAACTTCCAAATAGAAAAGATTCTATTCAACGTAGTCGATTTCAAGACGACGTACAACACCATCCTAGGATGACCAACCCTCACGAAGTTCATGGCAGCTGCGCACTACGCCTACTAGTGCATAAAGATTCTAAGCCCAAAGGGTGTTATCATCACAGTTCGCGGCTATCAATAAACAAGCCTCCATTATTATAAGCTTAGTCTAGACCTGGCCAAAGAGCATCACACTGAAAGGACCATAAACACTCATGACCTAGGGTGCCCATCCCAGCACACGGCCACAACAACTCTTCTTGCTAGGGGGTTGACCCGATCCAAACCAGTTAGCGACAGAGGGTGGTCGACCTCTCAAAACCCTTGGAGCACTGACCATCACTAACAGATCTATCTGTAAGTACTTTACCTAGCATATAAAAGACATCTGAGTTGTCCTCGATAACCAACAAGCACCTTCCTAGAACAGAGCCTCCCTTCCTCCAAGTACAACAACACCCATCCGATGGGATCACCAAGATGAGCCTCGCCAGGTATCTTTACCTAGTATGAGCACTTGGAAAAGCTAAACACGGAGTCAGCAAGGAGTCAAGACATCCCGGGAAGATTTGTGGCCAATGGGAAACTCGAATGATAGCTTAGTTTATTTTCTTTCAAGCTGTACACAAATACTCAGTTAAATAAAGTTTCTATTCATAACTATCCCTCAGAAACATTCCTTTTTCCAATAAATAGTTAGGGGCTGGATAGGAACAATGGGACTGAAAGGTCTCCGACAACTCATTTTATGGAACACCTAAAATTTTAGTACTCGAAAAGAGAAGGAAGTCCAAACTCTAGCCTCGCGAGAAGAAGGAAGATCCCTTATCGTGTCGACGAGTGACAGAGTGTCTCTGATCTTTCACTCGACTTTGACATAAGGCCTAATTGACCCAAATCCCCGACTAGCGGTAAAGACTTCCAACTTGGATCGAGGAGGAGCCAGAGGGTGTGAAGTATGACATGTTTGATGAGATCGGTCAGTACTTAGTAAAACCGATAAGGCTCCCCAACCAGCTATCAAAAGGAGTAGCCGGGTCAACGTGACACTAAGGTAGTTTACGATTACAAAGGACACATGGTCATACGCCCTTCCACTTGTGAAGAGAAGGAAGTCTAAACTACAATCTCGAACAGGACAGAGGAAGGTCCCTTATCGCGTCTACGGGTGACAGAGGGTCCCTGAACCCTCCACTTGACCTAGGGCTAAGGCCTAACTAACCGAAGTCCCCGACTAGTGGCGAAGCCTCAAACTTGAACTCGAGGAAAGAGGACAGAAAATGTTAAGTGCCCCAAATTCCCGATAAGCCCTTAAGTGCTAGGTTCCTGATAAAGTTCTAGCTATAAGTCAAGGAAAAATACACACAGCCACTACACAAGTACTAACCAAAATTCTGCCAAGTCTTTATTCATAGGTTTTTCATACATTAAGCCTATTGGTGAAGACATCCGTAGCCTCGTACATGTCCTCAACCAGCTTCTCAGCCTCCTCGGTCAATGCCACCTCGAGCAGTCCTATGGCATACTCGTGTTCTGCCTTCAGAGTACCCACCTTGGACTCACTCTTAGACAGCGCAGACTGGACTTCGCCAAGTTTTTTGACCAAATGGGCCTTATCTTGGTCCAGCTGGCCCTTCTTCACCTCCAGCTTGGCCGCCTTGGACTTCTCCACCTTTAGTGCTGCATTGGACTCGGCCAGCGCTTCTTCAGCTCCTGAACCTCCGATCGAAGGGGAGTTGCCTGGGACAGAGCAAACTAAAAATGGCAAGGTTAGTCTCAGTACAAGAAAATTAAAGAGATAATACATGTTCTTTTGTTACCTCAAGCAGGCTACCAACGTATTTAGCCAAGTCGAGGCTGCCCTCGACAAGCTTCACTTGCTCCATCGGTAGTGACAATGAAGAAGATCTGCTAGTCAACAAGACAGAGGGAACTGGCACCGTTGGAGCAGCAGGAGCGATCACTGGGGCTGGAGGCAGGTTCAAAGCCGAGGGCTTCTGGACCATCGCCGGCGTGGTAGTAGTCGGAGAAGCTTTCACCACCGCAGGATGGGATTGCTTCACTGGAAGAACAACTTTTGGCAAGCTAAGGTTCACCCTACGAGAAACAAGCAAGTCAAGAATGCTGCTAGCCCCTACTCAGGAAGAAGTATTCTGAAGATACTTACCGCGGTTGCTTCAGTTGCATCGGAACTTTATGTTTCGGGAGAGCCAGTCCTATCTTCACAGAACCTATCTGGGGAGTAGTATCCATGAATTGGGACTTCTCCGTGACAGGCCCCTTAGCGACTTGAGGAGTTGACTTCTCCGGACGAGATACTTCTACCCCCTATACAATGATAACACGAAGAAGAATTTCCACCATCTCAAGCCAAAAGAAAGGGAGTTCTCGACAAGTCAGAAGGAATACCTGGGGAGAAGGAAAAAGTGAAGGATGAGTCTGTACGGGAGACGTCGTCACAGAAACCTTCTCTAGCTGGGCCTTCTCGGGCGCCTCTCCTGCACCAGATTCGGGGCTGTGGTCTATGGGTCCAGGACTTCGACATGGTCACCATCCTCAACCTTACGTCCGGCTCACTCAGCCTCTAGGTTGGGTGCATTCCGACCAACCCGCTGCAAAAGAAGCGCACCCGAGTTTAGCTAAAGTTAATCTAGCACTACTCGAAGGAGTTAACCTGACAAGGAGCATAACTCGGACTCACCGAGAGGATCTCTTGCCTCTCCTTGGGCCCGAGCCTCACGAGTGGAAGCGGCACCATGGTCCTCCCTCCTAGAGGAGATGAGTTAAAGAGGTACTTAACCCTCGACTAGAGCTTGCCAGGAGTAAGTTCTGTGAAGAAAAAAATCGAGTAGATGAGAATACAAACTACCTAATCGATGTGCTAGAACCTAAGTGAGACACTTACCCATGTTGAAATCCCTTGTGGATCCTCTCTATCTAATCCCTTCTAGGCCACTAAGAACCTCGACTTGAGAAGACTCAGCCGTCGCTTGAGGAAGTCCTCGGCAACATCCCATGCCGACAAGCCTCTTTTGTCGAGATCAGGGATCTCATCAGCAAGTGACTTGAGCCAGCTGGTCTGCAGCCGCATCTTCAACCAAGCGTCTGTCTGGAAGTGTGCCAGACCACGGTACTCGATACCGGACGCAGGTGGAGGCTGGTAGTAGAACCACTTTGCCCGCCAGCTTGACCACGAGGTCTTGCTGGCGAAGGGGATCTAGCTCTCCTTCTTGCTCTCCCTTAGCCGAAACCCGGCAGCACTGATGACACCCTTCAAACTTCTCAGGTTCTAGAAGTACCGCCATAGACCCAGGCATGGGCAGTTGGTGAGGTACGCCTCGCACAGGTGTGCGAAGATGCTCAGCATCAGCATCGAGTTGAGTTTAAGATGGATCAACTCAATCCCATAGAAGTCGAGGACGAGGAGGAAGAAGGTGGACGACCGAAACTGGAATCCGCACTTGAAGAAGTCCGAGAAGATGACAGTCCGGGTGTTGTCTGGACTTGGAATCATCTCCTTGAATGCCGGTCAACAAGGGATTAGCACCCAGTGGAGGATGTACTCGCCCTTCTCGAGGGCGGTAGCATCAATGTTCGACACCGTGAATGCCGGGATCGCCGCTGCTGGAGTGGAGCCGGAATCCTCTAACATCGCCTCGGTGTTGTCTAAAGGCTTCTTAGAGCTGGTGGGGGTATGGAAGGAAACCTTCTTCTTGCCCATCTCCAAGGAAGGAATCCAGAAGCAAGAAAAAGCGCAAGAATGGGCGGGAGGAAGAGGATGAAGATGAAAAGCGAGAGACTAAACGTGGTGAAAAAACACCTGGGTCCCCCGGCAGACTTATAAAGGAGGAAAGTTGCACAATCTCGAATACTCGCACAAAGAGATCCAATGGCAATCGAACCATGTTCCCTGGTTCACGTCCCATCGCAGTTAATGCACGCAGTAACTTTATGTGCACGATCAGCCATTTTCATGGGAAATAAGGAGTTGTAGGCGCGCGACCTGTTGAACATGACTCAAGTTTCTCACGTCATCATAGCAGTTGTGGAAAAAGAGGAAAATATTCTCACCACCACACGAAATATCCTCCACGACGGTTCAAATTTTGGAAAACCCGCTGGTTCAGATAAGCATGATTGCAGAGTCAAGGGCAAGACCGAAGCGTCCATTGGACTTCCTAGAGTACTTACTCAGACGTGGGGCTACTTAGAGTTTTTCTAAAAAGCCACTCGAGAGTGCTCGGTTCCCGACTAGGAAACTTGGATGGTCAAGAGCGGAGTGGATGGCTTATCTTACTTGAGAGTTCCTATGACAACTTAGGAAAGCATCTGGTCAGATGTTATCCTCGACTAGGTTGATTCCTTTGATCCGTCATGGCCTTATTTCACGTTCTGATGGAGGGCTTAACGAGGAGTAGTAGACAACTACTGTATACAATGACTGTATTCGTATATGAATACACCATGACTAAGGAGTATCCTACTTACCCAGGAAGGATTATACCCTGGAGAAGAACTCTACGTCGATAAGGATACCACCCGTAGGTATCCAGGACTCCTTAAACTAGGCAGTCAATCCCGACATTTAAGGGAAGTGAAATCCTGCTCCGGGATGAGTCCATATCCCTTACGATATGGTATACCCTCTGTATATCCCGAGGGCCTTCGATGAAGGCAAGCCTTTTAAAGTCAAGATCTGGTTTGAGGTTCTGAAGCTGAATAAGTTCAACGCAAGCCTTTCAAGGTCAATCGACTTCCGAGGAAGTAGAAAAGAAGATCTACCTTGACAACCACTTCTGACTAGTTGTAGATCCCACCTAGGACTAGACACCCCCTCTTGTACTCTGTCTCGAGATCAATACATACCAACAAGACATAGGGCTATTATCCTAAGGGAGGCCTGATCCTATAAACCTTGTCGCTGGTGGCCAGATTTGTGGGTTAGCTTACTCGGAATGATCTCCCTATTTCCTTTCTCTCTCCTCCACGTATTACGTAAGATCATCGGATCACCGATCATCGACAAGTTTCTAATAGCTTCATTGATGCATTCTAGTAGGTGGGAAAAATTGAGACATAAGCATTTCACAATATTTAGCCCATGAGTCTATGCTTCCAGTGGGTAGGGATAGCAGCCATTCTTTGGCCTTTCCTTTGAATGTGAAAGGAAATAACTTAAGCTTAATAAGATTAGTGCTACGTTCCTAACTTTCATCACATTACATATTTTAGTAAAAGTATGAAGGTGCATTCCTGCATCTTCATTAGTGATTCCTCCAAATTGATTATGTTGAACTAGATTTAATAAAGTAGTTTAACTTCAAAATTTTAAGTAGCAACATTAGGATGAGTGATTGGTGCCCTCAAGGAAGCGAGGTGTCGTGAAAACGGTTACGACATTGAAATTAATCATTCTTGGTAATCGAAAGAGTGTCAGCAATTGCTTCGGGTGTCAAATCAAAGATGTTGGTGTTCCTGAAATTGTTTGCGGAGACAGAAACTATGCAAGTAATATTAAAAATAAAAATAAAAATAACGTAAAGTAAATGATGATTTCTGCTATGATGGAGAATAGGCCTAGGAGTGAGTTTCAGCTTTAGTGTTGAATATTTGTACATGGATCATAAACATTAATATTATTGAACTGATAGATAAAAGATAAATAATCAAGTGGGCGACATGTCTATAATTCACCAACACTGACATCCACCTTTCATAGGATCTATTGTCCAACCCTAGTAATGACATCTACATTTTCACTAGAATTATTAAGTTGTGAGCCAGACCAACGCTTAAAGCATTGTGACTATGCTAGATCTCCCTAGAGTCTCCTCATGGCTACCCCCTCTACGCGTCACTGTCACTTTCTCTTGGAATTTCACCACGAGTCCTCCCTAATGTTCACCTTGGGCGCCTATATCAAGATGATCATACGAGACAAATATGGAGGTATGAAGATAAAAAAATAAGCATGATCAAATACAAATAATATTTAATCTACGAGGCTAATCCTCATCCCAAAGCCTATAGTGGAGTACTAATAATCCATAGAAATAACCAGGATCAAACTAATGGAAAATGTCATAGCAACGAGGCTAGACAATTAACTTGTGGCACCCCCGCACGGCTGCGCGGACCTACGAGGGTTGCCCGGGAAACTACGTCGTGGAGACACCGCAGTCGGGCATGCGGGTGAACGACGCGAGGACGCTCGAACCAGCTAAGAGCCACGAACTAGAGGAGAGGAGGAGCAAATGAAGTTTATTTCAGAATTTTGGACACTTGGAATGGGAGGGGTGCCCCTCTATTTATAGGGAAAATGGAGGGACAGAGGAAATTACAAGAATGCCCTCAGGCCGTTTACAGTCTTGCCCCTAAGTACACTAGTGCCCTCGAGGACGAACTGGTCTTTTCCTCCAGGAATATTTCGGGAATATCCCGCGGGCCCCGCTCGTCATGCGTTCCCCCGTAGCGACGATCTTCCTGTCACTACGGACTTGGCGTCGGCGCGATCCTGGCGTTCCCTCGAACTTGGCATTGGCATGGTCTTGGTGTTCGCACGAACGTGGCGTTCGCACGAGCTTGGCGTCGGTACGAGTCTGGAGATTCATCGATTTCCTTTAAGTACGAAAAATGCGTCAGAACCAGGTATCGCGGGGACCCCTTCCCCAACAGAAAACATTGCAACAAGGAGATAAAATGTAAACTATTCGATTAAAATACTAAAACCGTCTTACAACCTTGCTTTTTTGCAAAATTAATAGAGGGAGTACAAGATCTAACTGGGCATGGTGGTTAGGATTTAGGAGTGGTGGTTCTACATGTGGCCGTCACGGTACTTCCGGTCATCCTCCTCTTCTCCTCCTCTCTTTATGTGGATCAGACTTATTATTTATTGTTTCTTAGAATAATCGTCATGATTCTCCTTTGAGTCCCTTAATAAAGATTGCTTGATTTGATGTGGCGATGCAATATGACCATGGTACGATCGTGCGGTACGGGCGGTGCCGGTCATACTATTGGTCGACTAACCTTCTGCTAACTGCATGGGCTCTTGTTTCTTCATGGGTGGTCCTCTTAATGAGTAGTTCCTTTTCCAGTGATCCTAAACACATGAAGACCAAAAAGAGAGATTTGCACAATATGGTAGTTAATTAGTATTCGTAGCAAAAATCAGGAATTGATATAGCCAAAATTCATTGAATAAGAATCAACATTAAAGAAAATAATGAGTACAAAATGGACTCATCAGTCCTACACTATAGCTCTCGGTGCTGAGCTAGGAGGAAAAATTGAGCCACAATGCTGGCTATTGTAGTGTGTTTGCACATTTCTCATGCACGCATGCATATACACTTAGGTACAAGAAAGTATTATCTTTAGACTAGATAATTTCTCAAAGGCATAGGAGAAGTCTTAAATTCTAACCGTCTAACTTGGCACGTTCAATAATGATAGCCAGTATGTCAACCACAATGTTGAAAAGGATGGGTGACAAAGGATCACCCTGTCGTAGTCCTTTCTTTGTTTGAAAATAAGGACTAATAACATCAGTAATTTTATACTAACACTCCCTCCTTTGACAAAAAATTTGAATCCATTGACATCAGCAGGGCGAAAAGCCTTTTATTTGCAAGGTTTGTTGGAGGAACGGCTACTTCTTGCATAGGCTTTCTCAAAATCAATCTTGAAAATAACTGCACTTTGTTTATGGACAGTTTCATGCAGAATCACCACTCCGACCATGATATATCGACCTAGCATGAAAGCCGTTTGGGTCATTTGAATAATATTTTCTGCCACAGAGGTTATTCTATTCATCCCTACTTTGGTGAAGATTTTGAAGTTGACATTGAGAAGATAAATTGGCCTACACTATCTATACCATTCTATAATGTTTGAGTTGGTGATGGTGTCACACTTTTGATTACCCTTTTTACCCCTCTAACAACCCTCTAACAAACATGTAACAAAGTGATAACAAACTAACACCAATCCACGTGCATCCCGATCGAAGTCCACGTCTATCTCTTTTTTTTCTCAGTAGTCTAACAAATCAAATCTTTATCTACAGCTAACTATTTTTTCTCAGCAACCAACCCCGTGCACCTCCCCATCCCGATCCTACTCCTCACCCCCATCGCGCGCGATGCCTCTGCCGGCCCCAACTGGATGCCACCGTCGTGCCCACGCCCTCGTCGAGCCTCCTCTCCAGTTGGACACTGCCGCGGCACTGGCCCCATCCCGCCGCCATGCCCCGCTTGGCCCAACCAGATCTGCGCCCTCCGCTGCCCTCGTCACTCCGCCAATCAGCCGCCGACTCCCCTCCGTAGCCCCCAACCGGTCGCCGCCTCACCTCCGTCGCCCAGCAACCGGATCCGCCCCCTCTGCTCCCCCGTGGCACCGCGGCCCATCCCCCATCATGCCGCCTCGGGTCCAGCCAAATGCCACCTCGCCACTGGCCGTGCTGTCCCTGTCGCGCCGCTCCTCCGCTCCAATAGGACGCTGCCCCGCCGCTCGCCCTCTGCTCCAGGTGGACGATGCTGCCCTCTGCCCTAGTACTACGCCGCTCGCCCTCTCCCGCTGTCGGCCATGCCCGCTCTGGTTGACGCTGGCGGCGAAGATACTGGCAGGGTGTGGCAGTTCCGCTACTCCTACTGGAGCAGCAACTAGAGCTACGTGATGACCAAGGGGTGGAGCCGTTTCATCCGTGACAAGCGCCTCGCTGCCGGCGACACCATCTCTGTCACCTGCAGGGCTCAACTTGGGAAGGCCTACCAGACGGCCCGAGTCCTCTTCAAGGTGCTCTGCGCCGTCAACAAGAACGAGAAGCTTGAACAAGTTAACCCGGAGGTTCGTGCTCCAGTCTCTATACCCTAATTATCATCTTCTTTCTCACCAGATATCTAGGTTCCCTCTAATGCAATAAGTTTCTCTGAATTTCCGCTGCCCAGATTATTCACCTGCATAGGGATTTGCAAGAGAAGAAAGACATCTATGTGCCATTCAATATCCTCCCTCTCGATGCCGCAAGTGCATCCCAGTCCATCATGCAGCTGGAGGAGGTATGTACGATTCAGAGCAATGGAACCTGTTTCCCCAAAAAGAGCAATGGCATCATGTATTGGTTCAATGAAAGAAACTGATGTGTTCATCAAGTGCAACCTTAACAACTAAAAGCATCAGTCAAAGCACTGCGGAACGCATGGGGCTTGACCTGGCCTTCTGCATTCGAGCCAGAAAGGCGAAAGGGGGGTGATCTTAATTTGTTGGATTGGTTGAGAGCTATGTTTGGCTTTCAGGTCTGCCAACTACACCAGACAAATCAATTCAATTTGCCCATTCTATTACTAAACTAACACTAGCTTATCTTCTTGTGCGTAGAGGGATAGTGTTAGGAATCAACCGGAGCATTTGATTCTCCTCCTCGCTAATGTACACAAACGTTTGTGAATCTTAATTCTCCTTTTGTGTATTTGGTCACAACTTGGTCGGTACATACATTTCTGGTTTTGTTGTTCCATCTTCTCTTTTTCTGTGGCAAATTTCTTAGATATTTGTTGAGTCCTGAAATATCAGAATGCATATTGGCATAAAAGGATTTTAGGAATTCTCATTCTTTCATTTGCTTATGTTCAATTGCCGATTTTGAGTTATTTTGATGATTAAAGTTTCACTCCATGTTGTTCACCAGTGGCCTGGTTTGCCTAAAGGTGTAAAGTTTGATCCATCTAACTAGGAATCACTTTGATGTTTTGCTAGCAAAACATGGCAAAGGAGGTGCTAAACCGCATCCATTCATCGATGAATTTATTCCAACAGTCGAGGAAGATAATGGTATCTGCTACACTCATCCTCGGAAACTTCCAGGTACCTCTTCAGTTTAAAACTTCTAAGTATCAGATATTCCTGCTTTGGAGAAGAAAAAATAGATAATTTGCATATATTGAAAGAATATATATTTTCTTTTTTTTCATCATAGAATTTCCCAGTGTTAATTTTCTGAAAAGATGAGTAAGAAAATGTGATTTTTAATTTTCGATAGGAGACTAGGAGTTAAGTGTAATGTCTACATTTTTTGCTGTTGTCAAATGGTTGGCTCTGTTTCTTTTCCCATTTGTTATTTAGTTTTATTACACAAACCTAAGCACTAGCATTTCTGCTAAATCGTAGTAGCACCGGTATGTCATTCCGCAACAATCTATAACTCTATATGACTGATTGCATCTCTGCACTGGTTCAAGTATGATATTCAACTCTCTTATGAAACAGAGACTTCACTTTCTAATCGGTACAATTGTCATTGTCCCACTCTTCTATGTCCTGCGGCTCTATTAAATTGTAGCACTGGCCAAGGCCAGCTGTGTGCTGGTCATCTGGTATCACCCATCAGAGGAGTGCAAGAAGCTCTAGGATGCAACCTTCACTGAGCAATGGATCATTGAAATTTACATCATCTACACTCTGGCGTGCGTCGAGCTGACTCCATAACCTACATGTTTCAATTTTCAGTTTTCTGATCACTAGATGGGTACTATGCGGTAATGCGGAGCAGCTATGCACTTGATGGGGTGCTGCAGAGCAGCTATGCACTTGATAGTAGACATGCTTTATTTTGTATTTGTTGCATCCCTTTCCTTCTTCATATGTTAAAATAACAAGTCTTAAAGCATCACCCAATGTATGATCTATGTGTTGAACCATGGTGAAATGAGATGCTTAAGTAATGCCCAGGTTTTTTATTTGCAAACTGAAAATTTTAATATTCAAGATAGCAAAATGGACTCATCTCTCATCTTAATTTGGTTATTTAACTCATAGTTTTATTATTTTCAAAATTTGTACTTTGAGCATGCTCAGTACGATGAAAGTGATCCGGAGGCAGAGACTGAGCTGATGGACTGGCGAAGCCAGTTGAAGGTGGTGGAAAATTTGCAGGCCTACGTGGCTAGAGGCCTTCCATTATCCTTATTAATATTGGCGCACCGAAAGATTTGGCGCCGCCAACCGTCACTAAAGCCAACTATCACCTCCAGCAAAGGTGACCATGCCAAAGAGTTGCTGTTGTTATAGAGTTAGAGAAGATGCAGCATGTAGTGTGGTGGTGGAGGAGGAGACCCACGGTGAGAAAGAAGGGAGCCAGAGGAAGTACATGGTGGTTGTCATAGAGGGGGGAGACCACACCCGCATGGCACTCATGAAAAGCTTTCTTCTACTAACAATCACCTAGACTTTCTCATATTTTGTTGACTTTATTTTCTCAACATTTCAAACAAGTAGTGCAACTCTCGCAACCTGAACAAACTTGCCCTTATTTTAAGCGCATGTGGATATGATAGTGTTTCTCTGTACAATATTTTTTCCTTATTTTCTCAACAAACTGAACAAACTCGCAATCTCGCAAGGGGAGGTCACCAGAGCTAGAGAAAAAGGCGAAGGAGGGGAGGCAAGAAGGGGATGTGTGAAGGGTTGCGTGGTGACCGAAGCGGAGGGATGGTAGAATGATGGCGATAGGAGTGGGTATTGTTGCCACTTTGTTATCAACTGATCGTGCAAAGTGCGTTACTCGAGCACGAGATATCATACCCATTTTTATGGCTTTGTTCTCACAGAGATCTTCCATCTATGCGTATTATTGATTTGTAGCAAAACAGGTTACATGTGTCAGAGGAGGTGAAGCGTCACGCTCGAAAGCGGAAGTAGAGCTAACAGGGGCCGCATAGCCTGTCATCGTCGTACGGAATATTTCAACAAAAACCAGATGAAACTCACGATGGCCATAGGAGAGGAGGAGTGGGAGGAGGAAGACAGTGGGGATTGGTTTTGTCGTCATGATGTTGTTGTAGTAGGTACTCCCTCAAGTATTGCTATTAATGTTGATGCCTAACTTTGTCGCCAAAGGCAATGGCAAGCATATCAACAAGTTTCTACAATTCAACAAGACGCGGTGTGTGTGTGTGTGAGAGAGAGAGAGAGGGGAGAGGGTAAAGAGAGGTGTATGTGTTGGTTGCTAGATAGGCCGACATAAGTCGCTATTGTTGAACAAGACGCGGGGTGGAGAAGGGGGGACGAGACGTGCGGCGACGAGGAAGAGAGCCAAGAGGTGTATGCGTTGGTTGCTGGACAGTGGAACATATAGGGAAGACATGACATTTTGTTGTGACACGACCGAAAATTGCATGCTCATGCGTATTGAAGAAACTGAACAACCTTGAAACAAGACTCAATTCTTACAACGAAATTACTGTTTTACGATCATTCATTGTAACAAAAAGCTCGTCGTGTTGCTCTCAGCGGAGACCGAGCGGGGCGGAGCGGAGATCTGGTCAGAAATGGAGCCCATCATAGAGGTCTTGCCCAATGCGGATCTAAAAGCAAAGCCAGCTATCGCTATTTTTGAATGTTGCGCGGGAAAGGGGGGATGTTGCCATTATTGCATGTACTCCCTTAATTATCCATATTAAGATGGGGTGCTTAATGCACCGCCATCTATCGCTGAAGGCGATGGGAACCAAGACGGAGACCCATCAGATTTGTATAAGATGGCGAAGCGAAAGCAGAGTGGATAGGGAAAGGGAGGAATGACGGACTGGAGTGATAACACGCGAAGAGGAAGAGCACGAGTTGTGGGGTGAGCGGATAGGGAGCATATTCGCTAAATAGAACACCCTCCTTATTAAGTATCTATATTGTTTTATTGTTTTGTGGCAACGCGCGGGCACACTACTAGTTGAATTGTATTTGTGTCTTTGATTTTTGGCAGCAATGTGATAACCCTAAAATTTAGGCTATAAAGCGGTAAATTATTGATGTGTCATTCATGGAACATAGCCATTAGATCCTCTTTGATCACTTCCCAAAAAATCTAGTAGAATTAGGTTGGGAATTCATCGGGCCTGGAGCCTTATTGTGCTCCATTTGGAATATGGCCTCCCGTATTTCCTTCTCTATGAAAGGAGCCTTAAGGATCGCGTTCTCGTCCTTGGTTACTTGAGGTATATCATCACGCTAATTTCATCCATAGAGAACTCATTGTCCTCAGGTGAACCAAGAGTCCTCTATAATAATTAATAATGTATGTCTTTAAATTAGAATCCCTCGTGATCACCCCTTCTTCCTAATTGAGTCAGAAGATGCGTTTCTTTTGGTGTTTACCATTGGCCACAAGGTGGAAATATTTAGTATTATTATCACCTTCAAGAAAAATTTTAACCTTGGCATGTTGATACCATTTTATTTCTTCCTCGGTCTACTTGATCGTTGGCTATTTGTTTTTGATGAATTTCATCCACAATCAACCTAATAAATTCAGCCTATTTATCAAAGGCAACAGAATGGCTGGCCAAGAGCTCTTTCTTTTCTTTTTTGTAAGTCGTAGATGTGTTTCTCGCCCATCCGCATAAGTGTTGATGAAGGCATTGTATTTTGGCCTGCCATCGAGAAGTAGGAGAATCTCCTCCCTCTTCTTGGTGCCACGAAGTTGCATGTCAACATGTGACGGAACCCATCTTTGGTTAACCAGCCTAACTCGAATTCGAACAACTATTGGTGGAGTCCCAATGTCTATGATGTGGCGGGGTATGATCCAAAAGGAAGCACACGAGAGCTTGGACGATACAAGTGGGAGTTTTTGTTTCCAATCGGTTCTAGAGAGAATTCTATCTAATGTTTCAAAAGTTAGATTCTCCGCTGAGTTTACCCAAGTGCACTTTCTCCCGTAGAGAGAGATTTCGCATAAATTCAACCCATCAATGACTCCACCAAAAAGAAAAGGTCAATGAGTGTCAAAATTTTTATTATTTTTCTCATCCAGATGTTGCACCATATTGAAGTCACCACCGACCAAAAGCGGTCGAACCTTTATACCAACTCGGTTAGGAAGGCTTCTTTTTGATGTGGTTGTGCTGCATCGTAGATGGACATCAATGCCCATTGAAAACCATCATCCTTATACCGAAGAGAGAACTTGCAAAAATATTGCCCCTCTACAATGATGCATTGTCTACAATGTCCAGGTTTACACCAAGGAGAATCCTTCCTAACCTGCCATGTACATAACATCTTGTCCAGTACTCAGCAGGTCAAGAGTGTGTCATGGAATCACATTTTTACCTGTTTCTAAAAGAGCAACAAAAACTAAGTCGTGCTCCGTCAAAAATTCCACTATATGACGATATTTAGCCCCCCTGATCTTTGCTATTCCAAAACATGCCTTTCATCTAGAACGAGTCCTTTTGGATTTTGATTGAGACTTAGCATCTTTTTGCCTTCACGGAGGCGGTTTTGAATTTCCGTGGAATATTTTGTAACCCACTATAGAAGTGGTCCAGCCCCTCATCCATACCTCACCAGTAACCTCTCAACAAATCTTATGTAGAAGCTCAGGATCCACACATTCTTGATCCTCCTCCCTCTTAGCATCCCAGGCAGCGAGGGCCAATGATTGTTTAGGTGGTGTCATGAAGGACAATTTTGCAGGGTCCATCTCAATATTTTTTAGTTTGTTTGTGGATAAAGTATTATCCCCATTATTATTTCCTAGAACGATTCTAACCTTGTTCAAATTGGCA
>JAGXJF010003875.1:0-10527 GCA_019208055.1 Stipa capillata
CGATATACAAATTACCATCATCTCACATATGCGCATATCGATCCACAACAATGTATATTTCATTTCATTCAATTAAATAGACGACGATGCATGCCCTCGAACTTAATTCTCACCTAGAGCTAGCTAGGGACGAAGAGGACCGAGACGTCGATTGATCGAGAGCGAGTGAGGCCGGCTATAGGTGGTGGTGATGGTGGTGATGAGAGGGAGAGAGAGGATTTGGAGGAAAGAGATTTGGTGGTAATGGAGGAGAGAGAGGAATTCAATGCATGTGAGGAGGTGGAGGAGAGAGAGAGAGAGAGTAGATCTAGCTATATATAGGGCTTAATTAGTGTAGTGCCATGTATGTGGAAGTTGGAGAAAATATATGGGGAGAGGAGGAAGAAGTGAATGAGAGGAGGAAGAAGAAGGAGATGAATGTCTCATATATGTACACTGCTGGGTGCTCAATTATTGGTCATAGCAATTAGTGGCGTGCTACGCAAACGACACGCCACTAATAGTACATATTACTGTGGCGTGCACGCCAAAATCGAACGCCATTACTAGACAGAGGTTACTAGTGGCGTGTTCCACTAAAGCAAACGCCACTAGTAAAGGACTTACTAGTGGCGTGTGGACACCGAGCCACGCCACTAGTAACAGGGCCCTTACTAGTGGCGCGCCCGCCCTAACAGCACGCCACTAGTACCCAACATACTAGTGGCGTGTGGACTAAGCACCACGCCACTAGTAACAGAGGCCTTACTAGTGGCGCGCCACCCCTAACAGCACGCCACTAGTAGCCAATATACTAGTGGCGTGCTCAGATAGCACACGCCACTAGTAACGTATGTCGTATCCGCCTCGATGGTCCCTCTTATTAGTGGCGTGGCTTTAGATGAGCACGCCACTAGTAGAAGTTTATTAGTGGCGTCGGTGAGATTGGCACGCCACTGATAAATTATACGGATACCAGTGGCGTGGTAATTTTGGGGGGCGCCACTAGTAACATTCCCCTATAATGGTTTCTGCACTAGTGCTTACATATACCTGCTTATGACTCGTTTACAATTGACAATGTTCCCTAATGCTAGACACAAGTAAGGAAATATATTAGGCTTCACATCTATATCTTGTTTAAATGAATCCGTAGGCTAGCACGATATACTCACAAGGACAATCTCATACACTGTATGCTATTGAGTTTAAATGAAAGGAAAGGAGCACCTAGTTCCATGACATATGGAATCATGCAACGAACTCTGGAGTAACTAGAAAATATAATATCTGTAAGGGTGACATGATAAACCCTTGGAGCCTTGCAACCTCCAAGGGATAAGGCACTCTTTACACTCAAGGTGATCGATTGCCGGTAACGGTCCGAGAGATTGATTGAAATTGTCATTGTGATGGACATGTGATCTAATTGGGGTGTGGGCTGCCCCGAAGGAATTGGAAACAATGATATTCAGATTGTTATACTCGTACCTTGATTCGTGTGAAATCTAGATTGCTAGCCATTATCTAATGTGCTATCGTTACCTTGTACCTTGCTACACTCTATGCTTAGATGTTACCTCACTGTTGTACCTTGGTCTAATGAAATATGAAATTAAAATGGTGTAGCTCATGTTCATTTTATCCCTTGTATGTAACTTGAACTTGATAAGTCAAACAGGGTTAATACCATGTTTTAATTAATTGATGAGCAATGTCTTGCGAGTACGGTGGTTGTACTCACCTAGGTTTATCCTAGGCAGGTTTGTGGAGCATCCCTAGAGTTGACGTTTCGCTGCTTCGGTTTACCACTTTCGGCTTCGACTTCCTTGGGATCGTTGTGGGCTGTTTGAGGTGGTTCCCCACCATCTCGGGTGTTTTACTTTGTGTTTCCGCTGCTGCCATTATGGCTCTTTTGATGTTTATCGACCTTGGGTCAAGTTGTATGTAAGATAAGTACTGCCCCGAGTATGGGACGTGTTATAATTATCTGGTAATCCCTCTCTTTAGTGCTTTACTGTGATATACAAGTTGTTATCGAGGCTGCCCATATGCAATGCGTGAATGATATGAAGTATATGGGTATGCCGTGAAGAGTTAAAGCCGTTCCTCTTTTTACTAAGTCGAGCAGGAATCGGTTGAGTGACCCGTTGGCTGAGATGTTGTGCCGGCCAGGCAGGGTGTGGGCGTATTCTACCGGGCTTTCGAGCGACCCACTAGCTTCCGAGCTAGGTTAGGGTGTGGGTAGAATCGCCGGGCTCCTCCGATCTTGCTTTGCATGGTAGAATTCGGGAACGACTCTAAACCTTCACCGGATCAGGGAATTGTATGTGGTTCTGGGAAGTTTAGTCGCTTCCAGCCGGCTTGCGTTGGTCAGGTGTCGGATCACTCTGCCTCGGCGAGTACGGCGCAGGTACCGTGCCACCAGGTCGACTGGTCCCTCGGCCCTTGGCGACCACACCGTTGCCCTAATCATATGTAATTCCCGGGTCCGTGACACATGGTCTTATCTGAGGTTTCCTTATTCACCTGCTTCACAACCACTATGAGTCCCCACTCACCAGCAGGCGGAGGCAACTCAGAGTCCAGCAAGTAGACCTTCATACTCAGCCACGTTATTGGCGGCAGGGAAATCAATCTGCAATGCGTATTGTAGGCATTCTTCAGTCAGGAAATAAGCGCAATCCCAGCCTCGGAGCCTTGAAGCGTAAGCGAGCCATTGAAAATAGTTTCTAAATTCCAGGGTTGTCGGACGGGATTTTTTGTGATTGCGGTGGCTCAGTCCACTCGGCCACAAAGTAGGCAAGGACTTGTGGTTTGATTGCTGTTCGCAGGGAAAAGGAAATATCAAAATCGCCAATTTTGACTGCCCATTTGCCGATCCAGCCAATTGCATCTCTATTATGGGGATGCTATTGAGCGGGAAGGTGGATGGTACGACGAACTTGTGAGCCTAGAAGTAGTGTCACAGTTTTCGAGAAACTATGAGTACTGTGTTGAGTAATTTCTAGACTTGCGGATAGCACTCCTTTGGTCCGTGGAGTATCTCGCTGATTTAGTAGACTGGTCGCTAGATTTTCTGGCGCTTGCCTGGCTCTTCACGTTCCACTACTAGGACTCCACTTACGGCGCGTGGCCCAGCGGCAATGTATAGAAACAGTTCTTCCTCTAGGTCGGGAGCGACTAAGATGGGAAGGGTTGAGAGATAACTCTTGAGTTCTTGGAATGCTCTTTCTAATTCTTCTGGCCATGAGAAGTCATCGTGCTAACGTAACAATTTGTAGAAGGGCAGCCCCCAGTTTCCCAGGCGAGATATGAAACGGCTGAGTGCCACCATACAACTAGCTAGTCGTTGAACATCTCATAATGACTGAGAAGACCGCATTCAATGATTGCTCTTATCTTATCGGGATTAGCTTCAATTCTGTGATGTGAAACCAAAAAACCGAGTAGTTTTTCCCATGTCAACCCCAAAAGCACATTTTCTGGGTTGAGCATGATCTGGCTTTTGAGCATGATCATCGAGAAGATCTTTCTTTTTGATTTATGACCAGGTCAACGATGTAAGCTTCAACGTTGCAGTCAATTTGATTATGCGGCGCGAGCTGCATCCCTTGTTGGTATGTAGCTCCTGCATTTTTTAGTCCAAAGGGCATTTTTGTATATCAAAATGTCTCGAAAGGAGTTATGAAGGATGTCTTCTCCTCGTCTTCTTTACACATACTGATCTGGTGGTAGCCAGAATATGTGTCGAGGAGGCATAGATAATCACACCCAGAAGTGGAATCAACTATCTGGTCTATTCGAGGAAGTGGAAAAGCTTCTTTGGGGCAGGCTTTATTGAGGTCGGTGAAATCTACACACGTGTGCCATTTTCCATTAGCCTTTCGAATCATAACTGGATTGGCCAGCTACTTAGGATGATCGACTGCTCGTATAAAGCCTGCTTTTAAAAGCTTCTCGATTTCTACCCCGATAGCTTCTTTCCGATCGGGGGCAAACCGCCAAAGTTTTTGCTTTACGGGTTTGGCATCAAGACGGACTACTAGCTTGTGCTCAATTACTTCTTTGGGGATCCCAGGCATATCCAAAGGTTGCCATGTGAATACATCTATGTTTCCTTGGAGGAAATGAGCGCGAGTTCTAGCTCAGGGTCTAGATTGGAACCTATTTGAACGCACTTGGAGGGCTCCATAGGATTTAAAGGGATGGACTTGACCTCACCGGGCGTTCTCATGGTCTCTTTCAATTTTGGATGTTGGACTTCTTTTTCAGTCTGTGTTCTTCGAACAAGTCGAGGCTTCGCTTATCGCAGCATAAGATTGTCTTTGAACAACTATGGACCGTGATCACCCCTTTGAGGCTTGGAATCTTCACGCTCTAGTATGCATAGTGCACGGTTGCCATGAACTTCACGAGGGTTGGTCGTCCTAGGATGGCATTGTATGCCATCTCAAAGTCAACTATGTCGAACAAGACCTTCTCTATTTGGAAGTTGTCGGGCATGCAGAAGGTGATGGGGAGAGTGATCTACCTGATCGGCGTAGCGGTTGATCTGGGCACAATGCCATGGAAAGCTTGTGTGACTAGTTGGAGGGATGAGCGAGGGATCTACATTGAGTCGAGCACATTGGTAAAGAGGACGTTGAGTGAGCTTCCTCCATCCAGTAGTACTCGAGAGACTTTGCAGTTGTTGATCGTAGGTTCTACCACAAAGGTGAATCATCCTGTCGGACAAAGTTCTCGGGGCAGTTAGTTCGGTCAAAGGCGATCTTGACTTCCGACCACTTTACCATCTTACGAGTAGGTGGAATGGTGGTGACGACTTCTCGAGCCACTGTCTTGAATTGTCTTTTTGATTCGTAAGACGCCGAGCCCCCGAACATGTGGACTATTCTCCTTTGTTCACTTTGGAAAGAAGCCTGGTCGGACGGTCCGTTGCCGGAACTGATTTTTTCCCGACTTTGGTTTGTGACCTGGGTCCTTTTCGTTTGAATTTCTCGGCCTCCGCCTAGATATACTTCTTGAAGAGCCGGCATTGGCGAAGGCCATGCTTGTCGATTTTGTGGAAATCACACCAATTTTTACCTAAGGACCCTGCCTTTGCCTATGGCTTATCTTTGTTCCGAGGTGGTCTGGAGCACTTATTCGGGAAGTTTGTCATGACTTCTCTAATCTTTTGCCTCTTATCGCGATCTTCCTAGAGGGTTTCTTCTTGCATTTGCTTTTCTTGGAGCTATCGTGATATCCTGGTTGGGGCCGCTCAATGCCTTCGTCCCTCTCCTTGATGAACTGGAGGGTTTCTTCGGCGTCAGCTGCCTTGTCGGTGAACTCCATTAGTTCTTTGACCATTTTTGGGGTTTTCATGATAAGCTCCTCTATGCACCGTTGATTTCTGCAACTCCGTATGAAGGCTTGGATCACTTCATGGTCGGTTATCTTGGGGATGGTGTTTCGGGCGTTGCTGAATCTTTTGGTGTACTCTCGCAAGGATTCTCCATTCTCTTGGAAGAGTTAGAAGAGGTCGCCAGGCTTCCAGGGCGTACGTACGTCCCTTGGAAGTTTCCCTAGAATTGGCTGCATAGCTGTTCCCACGAACAAATCAATCCGGGTGGAAGATTAGTAAGCCAAGTTCTCGCTGGTCCTTTGAGGGCAGTCGGGAGATAGTTAGCCATGACCTTCTCATTTTCCTCTTGCAGCCTTGATGGTTGTTGTATAGATTTGCAGGAACTTGGTAGGATCTGTTGTGCCGTCGTACTTCTTGATCATTCCTGGTTTGAATCATGACAGCCAGTGGACCCGTCGCAGATCCATGCAAAATACTTAGCAGCCCTAGATAGCTCCTTGAGCTGATCTGTCGTTCGGTAATGGTGATCACCCTCGATTTTTCTGTGGTACCAAGAAGCGTTACGATCAGGGGAGTGATGTGCTGGGGCTCTTGGGTCGCGTCGTCTGTCCGTGTACCTATCTAGATCCGTCATTGGAACAGGAGAGTACATGGGACAGCACGGATGATTAGTACCCTGAGGAGATCTCCCTTGATTAGATCATCTTTCGTAGCCAGCCTATCACGAGAAGCGTTAGAGCAGGTAATGTTTTTTGTGGTACTGCAGGCAATAGCTGCTGTGTGATGATTCTGCTTGCTCTTGTGCCTGGAGGATAGGTTGTTCCATGTCGTTCAACCATAATTGCCCTGCTGGAGTTGTGACATCCACCGACAGGAGATTCTTGAGGCGTTCTCAGATATCAGACAAACACTTAGCAGCCTCCGATCTAAACAGACCGGTATCTTGTGGAACTGGGGTCTTTTCTCGAGGACCTGTATTATGTGCCTAAGAAGATGTCGGGTGTGGCAGGGAACCTCCTTCGCTGAAGGTAGATCATCTCCGCCGTTCTCATGTGACCCATTTTCCATCATGAGTAACTCTTGGGGGTATTGCCCGCTGGAGGTGTATTCTAGATCCATCATGGATTTGCCATTGGAAGAGGCTTCCGGCATTCGCTGTCAGCCATCTGGATGGTGGGATCACGCGGGTGATAATCTAAACATGGGATTTGCACCGCTTGCGTGATCGCTCTGATAGTTTTGGGATTGGAGATCAATCCTATGAGCTCTAGCATATTCTTCCATGAATGGGTTTACGTCGTTGTCAGAGTCATCGTAAAGCGAGAGATTGCTGAAGTCGACTCGGTCCTGCCTTGGCTCCTGATCAGTTGGAGAGATGAAGTTGTCGTAGAACCCCTCGTCCGAGAAGCCAGCCCGTGCCACTACTTGTGGCGAAATTGCTGATGCTGATTTGCTGGAATCAATAGACACGATCCCAATGGTCAGCGCCATCTATCGACGATCGTTTAAACCGTCGATCTTACGGAGCTTGTGGAGGAGAGAGAAAATAGATAGGGGATCGTTCCGAGTAAGCTGACCCACAAATCAGGCAACGGCAAGACAAATTTATACAGGTTCAGGCCTCCATTAGGATAATAGCCCTACGTCCTGTTGGTATATATTGATCTCGAGATAGGGTACAAGAGGGGGTGTCTAGTCCTAGATGGGATCTACAACTAGTCGATGGTGGTTGTCGAGACAAATCTTCTCTTCTATTTGCTCAGAAGGTGATTGATCTTCTAAGGCTTGCGTAATGCAAGACTAGTTGTCTTGTAGCGAAGCTTGTGTCTAGCGTCACCTGAGATTGCTTGTCTCCTCTGGAGGCCTTCAGGATCTTTATATAGAGGGTATGCCATAACGTAAGGAATATGGACACGTCTCCGAGTAGGACTTCCACTTTCCTTAAACGTCAGGATTAACTGCCTAGTTTAAGGAGTCCCGGATATCTACGGGTGGTTTCCTTATAGAGGTGGAGTCCTTCTCCGGGGTACACTCCTTTCCTCGTAAATAGGATACTCCTTAGTCGTGGTGGAGTTGTATACGGATACAGTCATCGCATATAGTAGTTGTCTACTAGTCATCGTCACTTGTGTGATATTAAACAAGGATCTAATTTGGGTGATGTTATTAGGGAATGTTGTGAGAACCCTAGTGTTTAGGCTAGTCATATGAAGCGTGAGGTGGAGGTTGGTCAACTCTCGCTGCTGAGTTGACCGAATCTACCAAGTCATGTCGTAAATTAGACTAAGAAGGGGGCAGTTGTTTGCACATTCATCTCATACATGTCATTCATCGCAAGTATTTCATACATATGCATATACAATTGAAACTGAAACTTTATTCAATTAAGGCATATAGTTGAAAGGTACAAGAGATGCTACGAGGTACAAAAGAAAAAGAAATAAAAAGAGATTACAATTATAGAAATACAAATATTTTAGTAAAACATTATTGCAAAATGAAAAAAAGAAGAAAGAAGAAAAGTACATGAGATATTTTCTACCTATATATCAATTTCTAACAACTAATCTTCACGTATCGAATGTCGAATCATAGAAGAACACTAAAGGTTGGGGAGAGGTAGCCTTCAGAAATATTTGCGATATCCGAGGGCACCGAGTATATGAACTCGGGATCGTTAGGACTTTGCAAATTGCTATAGGAGGCAAAAAAAATTGAGAACAGTGTTTTAAGAGTAAAGTGGTTCTAACGGCACAATTTTGCCTAAACCCGTAGGGTTAGCTGCGAGGGGAAAATAATACTCGAAATGGAACCTAGATAAATTTTATTTTCAAAAATAGTTTTAGAAAACATTTTTTTTTCAAATCTTAGCGAACAATCAACTATATGTATATATATATGTATAAGGAGAAAAGAGATGACAAGTAATAAAAATATATTTTATTTTCCTACACTAATTGCCCCCATGAATTTTGTTTTGAAAATAAATTATTTTACAAAATAAAATGTAGAGATAAGGCAGCCAATCATCAAATGTTTATCCATCAGCTCACCATTCTAACCAAGGTCAATTTACTTGACTCATAAGGCATCAACCCATCGAGTGAAATGTGAGTAGCCCACATATGTTGACTGAAGTCAACATTCCTTAGCTCATAAGGCAACTCAAATCAGTGAGGATAGTTGCAATAGCAATCTAGTGGTATATCAGCACAGCCACATAACAAAGGCAGCTGGAGGAGGCAACATTTTACCATTAAAAAATTGAAGGAGGCTCGGTAGAAATAGGAGCAAGGCAGCCAAGTAGAGTAAGCCATCATTTTCACAACAGCCTTCATCATAGCACCAACATTCCTCACAAAGGTTAGGAAGGAGGAGGTCAGGAACAAAGAACAACAAGGTGGTGGACAATTAGCCGAAGAGAAGAGTAGAGCAATACTAGGCCATAGGGTTTTTGTTATAAGGCAACATTTTCCTAGCATTTGTTCTTACCAGTTTCTTAAAAAAATACACATAACATACATACATTGACGAGGGGAGCCCATCCGGGTAGGCCCAGCACAATGAGTCGGCCCAACAGGCTCGGAGAGCTCCATGAAGGCCCACTCGAGTGAAGGCCCAGGAAAGGCCCGTACGGGGGCAACGTCCGGGTGTCATCAAGTCAAACGTTACTACTTCATCAAGGCGAGCGTTTCATCAGCTTGAAGACTGGCGTTACTCGGATGGCTACACAGAATGAATACGTCAATTAATTTGTGCAGTTACTGTAGCGCAGCCGACTGACCGAGTCGGCTGATGTATAGCCTATATAAGGCCGAGCACCCCATGCGGAGGGGGCTAGACTCTTTTTGATAGGCTAAAAAGCTAGCTTCATCTTCTACCTCTGGTAATCCCTTTCACGCAAGATTAGTAATACAGACAGTAGGAGTAGGGTATTACCTCCGCCATTGGAGGGCCTGAACTTGGGTAAAAACTCTTGCGTGCACCGCCTGAATCTTCCTACATGCTTCCCCTCACCGGAAATTCGTTTCCTTTACAATTGGATGTGAGCAACTTGCGGCCTGTTGGCCATTTTCCCATGTTTTCCGCATTGTCTTTTATCTTTTCTTCTCTTGGCTTACTTTTGTTTACCCTCCATCCCTCCCCTACCCTTTACCTTTGCTTCCTTACTTTATCTCACCTTCCCACCCCGTTTTGTTCCTGATTTACCCTTACACCTGTCTTTCCCTAACCCTTGTCTCTCCTACTTACCCACATCTCCTTATCCGTACCGCACAGGTATCGATTCCCTTATTAGGATACATAACTGTGGGACTCAGCTGACAGGAATAGAAGTCTAATGAAGCGCAAGCTAGCACCCAAATCATGCAGTTAGACGTGTGAAAGAAAGAAACAAGAAAAAAAACATAAAGAGTTAGGCTAGATATGTGACCAGACATCTACAACGAATGTCGGTAGGACAGACATTATGTAGACAATTCCGTATCTTCGTTATAGAAGAAGGGGATGGGGAGGGGGCGGACTGATGGTTCCAGTAATCAGTGAAATAAACTTACCCTGGACCCATTCTTTTCTCGTAAGATGTCAGTTTCCCATCTATCTATGGGATAGGTCACAGCACGCCGGTGGGGAAGGCTTTTATGTCCTTTTACGCTAATACCTATAGAAGCTCTTAGGAGGACCGCAACACTCTTGGCGCCGTGGAGTACGCTAGGGAAATAGACCGGGGGAGATGGGCCCAGATTAGCCCGCGTGAGTGGTACAGAGAGCTAAAGTCAAGTAGAGTGTTCTAGACGCGCCGCGTCCGCTGTTTCCCATCAACTCGGTCAAGCAATCGTCGGTGTCGCAGTATTTACGTGCGGCATCTGTGGGCCAGTGACGGCCGTCTCGTTATCGGTGGTATATGTCCTGGAGGGTGCGCACAACAGAGGTTCTGACCCTTGTGACTCGGTGGGTACACACCACAGGGTATTGAGTATCACACCGGTGGAAGGGAGAAGTAGACAAGGGAGAAGTCAAAGTGGCATGAACCGTACCGTGGCTTTGAGTTAACGACTCAACCCAGTCTCTGTGTACCACAATAAAAAAATAAAAAACCTTACTTACGTTTGCATCCAAATACTATGTCCTTCGTCTCAAGTTAATTTATAACTTTTCAGCCGAGTAACTTGAGACTCAGCAGCCCTGAGCTTCGCAGGACT
>JAGXJF010003876.1:0-129784 GCA_019208055.1 Stipa capillata
TTTGGTCGGATGTTTGGGACAACAGTTTGGACGGTCCGAGACGGCGTCGGGCTTGGATGGTTGGTGGATGATTCGGACGAACATTTGGCGTCCGGATAGTAGGGTTGACGGTTTGGTCGGATGGTTCGGAGCAACAGTTTGGAGGGTCCGAGACGGTCGGGTTGGACGTTTGGTCGATGGTTCGGGACAACAGTTTGGAGGACCGGGACGGTCGGATTGGATGGTTTGGTCGGATGGTTCGGGAGAACTAAGGAGAGCCGGACACTTCTTCGGACGGACCGTTTGGAAGTCCGGAACAATCGTGTTGGGACGGTGGTCGGATGGTTCGGGACAACAGTTGAGGTCCGAGCCGGTCGTGTTGCATGATTTTGTCATATGATGCGGACCAACAGTTGGAGGCTCCGGGACGGTCGGGTTTGGACGGTTTGGTCGGATGGTTTCGCACCAACGTTTGTCCGATACGGTCGGTTGGATGCTTGGTCGGAGTTCGGGTGACTAGAGGAGAACCAGACCTTCTTTTCGGACGACCATTTGGAGTCCGGACGGTCGAGTTGGACGATTTGGTCGGATGGTTCGGGACGAACATTGGAGCGTCCGGAACGGTTAGTTTGGATGGTTTGGTCGATGGTTCGGTGAACTAGAGGAGAACCGGACCTTATTTCGGGACGGACCGGTTGGAGTTCCAGGACGGTCGGGTGGATGGTTGGTCGGATGGTTCAGACCACATTTTGGAGGTTTCGAGACTGTCGGTTTGGAGGTTTGGTCGGACGTTCGGGACAACTACAGGAGATCAGACCTTCTTCGAACGACCATTTGGAAGGTCCGGGACTGTTGAGTTGTACGGTTTGGTCGGATGGTTCGGGATGAACAGTTTGGAGGGTCCGGACTGTTAGGTTGGATGGTTTTGGCGGATGCTTTCGGGTGAACTAGAGGAGAACCGGACCTTCTTTCGGACGGACCGTTTGAAGTTCTGGGATCGTCAGGTTGGATGTGTTTGGTCGGATGTTTGGGGACAACATTTTGGAGGTTCGAGATTGTCGTTTGGACGGTTGGTCGATGGTTCGGACAAGTAGAGGAGATCAGACCTTCTTCCGGACGACCGTTTGGAAGTTTCGGGATGATCGGGTTGGACGGTTTGGTCGATGGTTCGGACAACTAGAGGAGATCCGACGACCATTTGGAAGGTCCGGGACGGTCGGGTTGGACAGTTTGGTCGGATGGTTCGGGACAACTAGAGGAGATCAGGACCTTCTTCCGGACGGATCGTTTGGAAGTTTCGGGACGGTCGGTTGACGGTTCGTCGGATGTTTTGGGACAACTAGGGGAGATCCGGACCTTCTTCCGGACGGACCGTTGGAAGTTCCGGGACGATCGGGTTGACGGTTTGGTCGGATGGTTTGGGACCTACAGTTTGGTGGGTCCGAGACGGTCGGGTGCATGTTTTGGTCGGATGATTCGGGACCAACAGTTTGGAGGGTCCGGGACGGTTGGGTGGATGTTTGGTCGGATGGTTCGGGAGAACTGGACGAGAACTGGACCTTCTTCCGGACGGATCGTTAGAAGGTCCGGGACGGTCGGTTGGACGGTTTGGTCAGATGGTTTCGGGACAACTAGAGGAGATCAGGACCTTCTTTCGGACGGACCGTTTAGATGTTTCGGGACGGTCGGGTTGGATGGGTTTGGTCGGATGGTTCGGTCCAACTAGAGGAGATCCGGACCTCTTCCGACGTACTGTTTGGAAGTTCCGGGACGATCGGTTGGACGGTTTGATCGGATGTTTTGGGACCAACAGTTTGGACGGTCCGAGACGGTCGGGGTGGATGGTTTGGTCGGATGATTCGGGACGAACAGTTTGGCGGTCCGGGACAGTAGGGCTGGACGGTTTGGTCGGATGGTTCGGGACCAACAGTTTGGAGGGTCCGAGACGGTCGGTGGACGGTTTGGTCGGATGGTTCGGGACCAACAGTTTGGAGGGACCGGACGGTCGATTGGATGGTTTGGGTCGGATGGTTCGGGAGAACTAGAGGAGGGCCGACCTTCCTCCGACGGACCGTTTGGAAGTTCCGGGACAATCGGGTTGGACTGTTTGGTCGGATGGTTCGGGACCAACAGTTTGGAGGGTCCGAGACGGTCGGGTTGCAATATTTGTCGTATGATTCGGGACCAACCGTTTGGAGGGCCGGGACGGTCGGGTTGGACGGTTTGGTCAGATGGTTCGGACAACTAGAGGAGATCAGGACCTTCTTCCGGACGGACCGTTTGGAAGTTTCGGGACGATCGGATTGGACGGTTTGGTCGGATGGTTCGGGACAACTAGAGGAGATGGGTGGATGGTTTGGTCGGATGTTTGGGACAACTAGAGAAGATCCGGACGTTCTTCCGGACGGACTGTTTGGAATTTCTGGGACGATCAGGTTGGACGTTTGGTCGGATGGTTCGGGACCTACAGTTTGGAGGGTCCGAGACGGTCGGGTTGTATGTTTTGGTCGGATGATTCGGGACCAACAGTTTGGAGGTCCGGGACGGTTGGGTTGGATGGTTTGGTCGGATGGTTCGGGAGAACTTGACGAGAACTGGACCTTCTTCCGGACGGATCGTTTGGAAGTCCGGGACGGTCGGGTTGGACGGTTTTGGTCGGATAGTTCGGGACAACTAGAGGAGATCAGGACCTTCTTTCGGACGGACCGTTCGGATGTTTCGGGACGGTCGGGTTGGACACTTTGGTTGGATGGTTCGGTCCAACTAGAGGAGATCCGGACCTTCTTCCGGATGTACTGTTTGGAAGTTTCCGGGACGATCGGGTTGGACGGTTTTGGTCAGATGTTTTCGGACCAACAGTTTGGACGCTCCGAGACAGTCGGGTTGGATGCTTTCGTCGGATGATTCGGGACGAACAGTTTGGCGGTTCCGGGACAGTAGGGTTGGACGGTTTGGTCGGATGGTTCGGGACCAACAGTTTGGAGGGTCCGAGACGGTCGGGTTGGACGGTTTGGTCTGATGGCTCGGGACCAACAGTTTGGAGGGACCGGGACGGTCGGATTGGATGGTTTGGTCAGATGGTTCGGGAGCACTAGAGGAGAGCCGGACCTTCTTCCGGACGGACCGTTTGGAAGTTCCGGGACAATCGGGTCGGACGGTTTGGTCGGATGGTTCGGAACCAACAGTTTGGAGGGTCCGAGACGGTCGGGTTGCATGATTTTGTCGTATGATTCGGGACCAACAGTTTGGAGGGTCCGGGACGGTCGGGTTGGACGGTTTGGTCGGATGGTTCGGGACAACTAGAGGAGATCAGGACCTTCTTCCGGACGGACCGTTTAGAAGTTTCGGGACGATCGGGTTGGACGGTTTGGTCGGATGGTTCGAGACAACTAGAGGTGATCCGGACGGACCGTTTGGAAGGTCCGAGACGGTCGGGTTGGACAGTTTGGTCGGATGGTTCGGGACAACTAGAGGAGATCAGGACCTTCTTCCGGACGGATCGTTTGGAAGCTTCGGGACAGTCGGGTTGGACGGTTTGGTCGGATGGTTTGGGACAACTAGAGAAGATCCAGACCTTCTTCCGGACGGACCGTTTGGATGTTCCGGGACGATCAGGTTGGACGGTTTGGTCGGATGGTTTGGGACCTACAGTTTGGAGGGTCCGGGACGGTTGGGTTGGATGGTTTGGTCGGATGGTTCGGGAGAACTGGACGAGAACTGGACCTTCTTCCGGACGGATCGTTTGGAAGGTCCGGGACGGTCGGGTTGGACGGTTTGGTCGGATGTTTCGGGACTACTAGAGGAGATCAGGACCTTCTTTCGGACGGACCGTTTGGATGTTTCGGGACGGTCGGGTTGGACGGTTTGGTCGGATTGTTCGGTCCAACTAGAGGAGATCCAGACCTTCTTCCAGACGTACTGTTTGGAAGTTCCGGGACAATCGGGTGGACGGTTTGGTCGGATGTTTTGGGACCAACAGTTGGGACGGTCCGAGACGGTCGGGTTGGATGCTTTGGTCAGATGATTCGGGACGAACAGTTTGGCGGGTCCGGGACAGTAGGGTTCGACGGTTTGGTCGGATGGTTCGGGACAACTAGAGGTGATCCGGACGGACCGTTTGGAAGGTCCGGGATGGTCGGGTTGGACAGTTTGGTCGGATGGTTCGGGACAACTAGAGGAGATCAGGACCTTCTTTCGGACGGATCGTTTGGAAGCTTCGGGACAGTCGGGTTGGACGGTTTGGTCGGATGGTTTGGGACAACTAGAGAAGATCCAGACCTTCTTCCGGACGGACCGTTTGGATGTTCCGGGACGATCAGGTTGGACGGTTTGGTCGGATGGTTCGGGACCTACAGTTTGGAGGGTCCGGGACGGTTGGGTTGGATGGTTTGGTCGGATGGTTCGGGAGAACTGGACGAGAACTGGACCTTCTTCCGGACGGATCGTTTGGAAGGTCCGGGACGGTCGGGTTGGACGGTTTGGTCGGATGGTTCGGGACTACTAGAGGAGATCAGGACCTTCTTTCGGACGGACCGTTTGGATGTTTCGGGACGGTCGGGTTGGACGGTTTGGTCGGATTGTTCGGTCCAACTAGAGGAGATCCAGACCTTCTTCCAGACGTACTGTTTGGAAGTTCCGGGACAATCGGGTTGGACGGTTTGGTCGGATGTTTTGGGACCAACAGTTGGGACGGTCTGAGACGGTCGGGTTGGATGCTTTGGTCAGATGATTCGGGACGAACAGTTTGGCGGGTCCGGGACAGTAGGGTTGGACGGTTTAGTCGGATGGTTCGGGACGGCAGTTTGGAGGGTCCGAGACGGTCGGGTTGGACGGTTTGGTCGGATGGTTCGGGACCAACAGTTTGGAGGGTCCGAGACGGTCGGGTTGCATGATTTTGTCGTATGATTCGGTACCAACAGTTCGGAGGGTCTGGGACGGTCGGGCTGGACGGTTTGGTCGGATGGTTCGGGACAACTAGAGGAGATCAGGACCTTCTTCCGGACGGACCGTTTGGAAATTTCGGGACGATCGGGTTGGACGGTTTGGTCGGATGGTTCGGGACAACTAGAGGAGATCCGGACGGACCGTTTGGAATGTCCGGGACGGTCGGGTTGGACAGTTTGGTCGGATGGTTCGGGACAACTAGAGGAGATCAGGACCTTCTTCCGGATGGATCGTTTGGAAGCTTCGGGACGGTCGGGTTGGACGGTTTGGTCGGATGGTTTGGGACAACAGTTTGGACGGTCCGGGACGATCGGGTTGGACGGTTTGGTCGGATGTTTTGGGACCAACAGTTTGGACGGTCCGAGACGGTCGGGTTGGATGTTTTGGTCGGATGATTCAGGACGAACAGTTTGGCGGGTCCGGGACAGTAGGGTTGGACGGTTTGGTCGGATGGTTCGGGACCGACAGTTTGGAGGTTCCGAGACGGTCGGGTCGGACGGTTTGGTCGGGTGGTTCGGGACCAACAGTTTGGAGGGACCGGGACGGTCGGATTGGATGGTTTGGTCGGATGGATCGGGAGAACTAGAGGAGAGCCGGACCTTCTTCTGGACGGACCGTTTGGACGTTCCGGGACAATCGGGTTGGACGGTTTGGTCGGATGGTTCGGGACCAACAGTTTGGAGTGTCCGAGACGGTCGGGTTGCATAATTTTGACGTATGATACGGGACCAACAATTTGGAGGGCCCGGGACGGTCGGGTTGCACGGTTTGGTCGGATGGTTTGGCACCAACGGTTTGGGGGGTCCGAGACGGTCAGGTTGGATGGTTTGGTCGGATGGTTCGGGTGAACTAGAGGAGAACCGGACCTTCTTTCGGACGGACCGTTTGGAAGGTCCGGGACGGTCGAGTTGGACAGTTTGGTCGGATGGTTCGGGACGCACAGTTTGGAGGGTCCGGGACGGTTAGTTTGGATGGTTTGGTCGGATGGTTCGGGTGAACTAGAGGAGAACCGGACCTTCTTTCGGACGGACCGTTTGGAAGTTCCTTGACGGTCGGGTTGGATGGTTTGGTCGGACGGTTCGGGACCAACATTTTGGAGGTTCCGAGATTGTCGGGTTGGACGGTTTGGTCGGATCGTTCGGGAGAAGTAGAGGAGATCAGGACCTTCTTCCGGACGGTCCGTTTGGAAGTTTCGGGACGGTCGGGTTGGACGGTTTCGTCGGATGGTTCGGGACCACTAGAGGAGATCCGGACCTTCTTCCGGACGGACCGTTTGGAAGTGTCGGGACGCTCGGGTTGGACGGTTTGGTCGGATGATTTGGGATAACTAGAGCAGATCTGGACATTCTTCCGGACGGACCGTTTGTATGTTACGGGACAGTCGGGTTTTGTCGGATTGTTCGGGACCAACAGCTTGGAACATCCGAGACGGTCGGGTTGCACGATTTGGTCGGATGGTTCGGGACCAACAGTTTGGAGGGTCCGAGACGGTCGGGTTGCATGATTTGGTCAGATGATTCGGGACCAACAGTTTGGACGGTCCGGAACAGTCGGGTTAGACGGTTTAGTCGGATGGTTCGGGACCGACAGTTTGGAGGGTCCGAGATGGTCGGGTTGGGCGGTTTGGTCGGATAGTTCGGAACCAATAGTTTGGACGGTCCGGGACGGTCGGGTTGGATGGTTTGGTCAGATGGTTCGGGGGAACTAGAGTAGAGCCGGACCTTCTTCCGGACAGACCGCTTGGAAGGTCCGGGACGGTCGGGTTGGACGGTTTGGTCAGATGGTTTGGGACAATTAGAGGAGATCTAGACCTTCTGGTCGGACCATTTGGAAGTTGCAGGACAGTCGGGTTGGACGGTTTCGTCGGATGGATCGGGACCAACAGTTTGGAGGGTCTGAGACGGTTTGGTTGTATGGTTCAGGACAACTAGACGAGAACCGGACCTTCTTCCGGACGGACCGTTTGGAAGGTCCCGGACGGTCGAGTTGGACGGTTTTGTCGGATGGTTTGGGACAATTAGAGGAGATCTGGACCTTCCGGACGGGCCCTTTGGAAGTTCTACGATAGTCGGGTTGGACAGTTTTGTCGGACGGTTCGGGACCAACAGTTTGAAGGGTCTGAGACGGTCGGGCTGGACGGTTTGGTTGGATGGTTCAGGACAACTAGAGGAGATCCGGAGGTTCTTCCGGACGGACCGTTTGGAAGTTCCGGGACGGTCGGGTTGGACGGTTAGGTCGGATGGTTCGGGACCAACAGTTTGGAGGGTCCGAGACGGTCAGGTTGGACGGTTTGGTCGGATGGTTCGGGAGAACTAGAAGAGAACCAGACCTTCTTCCGGACGGACCGTTTGGAAGGTCCGGGACGGTCGGGTTGGACGGTTGGTCGGATGGTTTTGGGACCAACCATTTGGGCGGTCCGAGACGGTTAGGTTGGTTGGTTTGGCCGGATGGTTCGGGTGAACTAGAGGAGAACCGGACCTTCTTTCGGACGGACCGTTTGGAAGTTCCGGGACGGTCGGGTTGGATGGTTTGGTCGGACGGTTCGGGACCAACATTTTGGAGGTTCCGAGATTGTCGGGTTGGACGGTTTGGTCGGATCGTTCGGGAGAAGTAGAGGAGATCAGGACCTTCTTCCGGACGGACCGTTTGGAAGTTTCGGGACGGTCGGGTTGGACAGTTTGGTCAGATGGTTCGGGAGAACTAGAGGAGATCCGGCCGGACCGTTTGGAAGGTCCGGGATGGCTGGGTTGGACGGTTTGGTCGGACGGTTCGGGACAACTAGAGGAGATCCGGGCCTTCTTCCGGACGGACCGTTTGGAAGTTTCGGAACAATCGGGTTGGACAGTTTGGTCGGATGGTTCGGGACCTACAGTTTGGATGGTCCGAGACGGTCGGGTTGCATGTTTTGGTCGGATGATTCGGGACCAATAGTTTGGAGAATCCGGGACGGTCGGGTTGGATGGTTTGGTCGGATGGTTCGGGAGAACTTGACGAGAACTGGACCTTCCTCCGGACGGATCGTTTGGAAGGTCTGGTACGGTCGGGTTGGACGGTTTGGTCGGATGGTTCGGAACAACTAGAGGAGATCAGGACCTTCTTCCGGACGGACCGTTTGGATGTTTCGGGACGGTCGGGTTGGACGGTTTGGTCGGATGGTTTGGTCCAACTAGAGGAGATCCAGACCTTCTTCCGGACGGACTGTTTGGAAGTTCCGGGACGATCGGGTTGGATGGTTTGGTCGGATGGCTTGGGACCAACAGTTTGGACGGTCCGAGATGGTCGGGTTGCATGATTTAGTCAGATGATTCGAGACGAACCGTTTGGTGGGTCCAGGACAGTAGGGTTGGACGGTTTGGTCGGATGGTTCGGGACCAGCAGTTTGCAGGATCCGAGACGGTCAGGTTGGACGGTTTGGTCGGATGGTTCGGGACCAACAGTTCGGAGGGTCCGGGACGGTCGGATTGGATGGTTTGGTCGGATGGTTCGGGAGAACTAGAGGAGAGCCGGACCTTCTTCCGGACGGACCGTTTGGAAGTTCCGGGACAATCGGGTTGGACGGTTTGGTCGGATGGTTCGGGACCAACAGTTTGGAGGGTCCGGGACGGTCGGGTTGCATGATTTTGTCGTATGATTCGGGACCAACAGTTTGGAGGGTCCGGGACGGTCGGGTTGAACGGTTTGGTCGGATGGTTTGGGACAAACGGTTTTGGGGGGTCCGAGACGGTCAGGTTGGATGGTTTGGTCGGATGGTTCGGGCAAACTAGAGGGGAACCGGACCTTCTTTCGGACGGACCGTTTGGAAGGCCCGGGACGGTCGAGTTGGACGGTTTGGTCGGATGGTTCGGGACGAACAGTTTGGTGGGTCCGGGACGGTTAGGTTGAATGGTTCGGTCGGACGGTTCGTGTGAACTCGAGGAGAACCGGACCTTCTTTCGGACGGGACCGTCTGGAAGTTCCGGGACGGTCGGGTTGGATGGTTTGGTCGGTTGGTTCGGGACCAACATTTTGGAGGTTCCGAGTCTGTCGGGTTGGACGGTTTGGTCGGATGGTTCGGGATAACTAGAGGAGATCAGGACCTTCTTCCGGACGGACCGTTTGGAAGTTTCGGGACGGTCGGGTTGGACGGTTTGGTCGGATGGTTCGGAACAACTAGAGGAGATCCGGACAGACCGTTTGGAAGGTCCGGGACGGTCGGGTTGGACGGTTTGGTCGGATGATTTGGGACAACTAGAAGAGATCAGGACCTTCTTTCGGACGGATCGTTTGGAAGTTTCGGGACGATCGGGTTGGGCGGTTTGGTCGGATGGTTCAGGACCAACAGTTTCGAGGGTCCGGGACGGTCGGATTGGATGGTTTGGTCAGATGGTTCGGGAGAACTAGAGGAGAGCCGGACCTTCTTCCGGACGGACCGTTTGGAAATTCCGGGACAATCGGGTTGGACGGTTTGGTCGGATGGTTCGGGACCAACAGTTTGGAGCGTCCGAGACGGTCAGGTTGCGTGATTTTGTCGTATGATTCGGGACCAACAGTTTAGAGGGTCCGGGATGGTCGGGTTGGACGGTTTGGTCGGATTGTTTGGGACCAACGGTTTGGGGGGTCCGAGACGGTCAGGTTGGATGGTTTGGTCGGATGGTTCGGGACCAACATTTTGGAGGTTCCGAGTCTGTCAGGTTGGACGGTTTGGTCGGATGGTTCGGGACAACTAGAGGAGATCAGGACCTTCTTCCGGACGGACCGTTTGGAAGTTTCGGGACGGTCGGGTTGGACGGTTTGGTCGGATGGTTCGGGACAACTAGAGGAGATCCGGACGGACCATTTGGAAGGTCCGGGACGGTCGGGTTGGACGGTTTGGTTGGATGGTTCGGAACAACTTGAGGAGATCAGGACCTTCTTCCGGACGGATCGTTTGGAAGTTTCGGGACGGTCGGGTTGGACGGTTTGGTCGGATGGTTTGGGACAACTAGAGGAGGTCCGGACCTTCTTCCGGACGGACCGTTTGGAAGTTCCGGCACAATCGGGTTGGACGGTTTGGTCGTATGGTTCGGGACCAACAGTTTGGAGGGTCCGAGACGGTCGGGTTGCATGATTTTGTCTTATGATTCGGGACCAACAGTTTGGAGGGTCCGGGACGGTCAGGTTGGACGGTTTGGTCGGATTGTTTGGGACCAACGGTTTGGGGGGTCCGAGACGGTCGGGTTGGATGGTTTGGTCGGATGGTTCGGGTGAACTAGAGGAGAACCGGACCTTATTTCGGACGGACCGTTTGGAAGGCCCGGGACGGTCGAGTTGGACGGTTTGGTCGGATGGTTTGGGACGAACGGTTTGGAGGGTCCGGGACGGTTAGGTTGGATGGTTTGGTCGGATGGTTCGGGTGAACCAGAGGAGAACCGGACCTTTTTTCGGACGGACAGTTTGGAAGTTCCTGGACGATCGGGTTGGATGGTCTGGTCGGATGGTTCGGGACCAACATTTTGAAGGTTCCGAGACTGTCGGGTTGGACGGTTTGGTCGGATGGTTCGGGTGAACCAGAGGAGAACCGGACCTTTTTTCGGACGGACAGTTTGGAAGTTCCTGGACGGTCGGGTTGGATGGTCTGGTCGGATGGTTCGGGACCAACATTTTGAAGGTTCCGAGACTGTCGGGTTGGACGGTCTGGTCGGATGTTTCGGGACAACTAGAGGCGATCCGGCCGGACCGTTTGGAAGGTCCGGGACGGTCGGGTTGGACGGTTTGGTCAGATGGTTCGGGACAACTAGAGGAGATCCGGCCGGACCGCTCGGAAGGTCCGGGACAGTCGGGTTGGACGGTTTGGTCAGATGGCTTGGGACAACTAGAGGAGATCCGGACCTTCTTCGGGACGAACCGTTTGGAAGTGTCAGAACGATCGGGTTGGACGGTTTGGTCGGATGGTTCGGGACCTACAGCTTGTAGGGTCCGAGACGGTCGGGTTGCATGTTTTGGTCTGATGATTCGGGACCAACAGTTTGGAGGGTCCGGGACGGTCGGGTTGGATGGTTTGGTCGGATGGTTCGGGAGAACTTGACGAGAACAGGACCTTCTTCCGGACGGATCGTTTGGAAGGTCCGGGACTGTCGGGTTGGACGGTTTGGTCGGATGGTTCGGAACAACTAGAGGAAATCAGGACCTTCTTCCGGACGGACCGTTTGGATGTTTTGGGACGGTCGGGTTGGACGGTTTGGTTGGACGGTTTGGTCGGATGGTTTGGGACCAACAGTTTGGACGGTCCGAGACGGTCGGGTTGCATGATTTGGTCGGATGATTCGGGATGAACAGTTTTGCGGGTCCGGGACAGTAGGGTTGGACGGTTTGGTCGGATGGTTCGGGACCAGCAGTTTGCCGGGTCCAAGACGGTCGGGTTGGACGGTTTGGTCGGATGGTTCGGGACCAACAGTTTGGAGGGTCCGGGACGGTCAGGTTGGATGGTTTGGTCGGATGGTTCGGGAGAAATAGAGGAGAGCCGGATCTTCTTCCGGACGGACCGTTTGGAAGTTCCGGGACAATTAGGTTGGACGGTTTGGTCGGATGGCTCGGGACCAACAGTTTGGAGTGTCCGGGACGGTCGGGTTGCATGATTTTGTCGTATGATTCGGGACCAACAGTTTGGAGGGTCCGGGACGGTCGGGTTGGACGGTTTGGTCGGATGGTTTGGGACCAACGGTTTGGGGTGTCCGAGACGGTCAGGTTGGACGGTTTGGTCGGATGGTTCGGGCGAACTAGAGGGGAACCGGACCTTCTTTCGGACGGACCGTTTGGAAGGTCCGGGACGGTCGAGTTGGACGGTTTGGTCGCATGGTTCGGGACGAACAGTTTGGAGGTTCCGGGACGGTTAGGTTGGATGGTTTGGTCGGATGGTTCGGGTGAACTAGAGGAGAACCGGACCTTCTTTCGGACGGACCGTTTGGAAGTTCCGGGACGGTCGGGTTGGATGGTTTGGTCGGATGGTTCGGGACTAACATTTTGAAGGTTCCGAGACTGTCGAGTTGGACGGTTTGGTCGGAAGGTTCGGGACAACTAGAGGAGATCAGGACCTTCTTCCGGACGGACCGTTTGGAAGTTTCGGGACGGTCGGGTTGGACGGTTTGGTCAGATGGTTCGGGATAACTAGAGGAGATCCAGCCGGACCGCTTGGAAGGTCCAGGACGGTCGGGTTGGACGGTTTGGTTGGATGGTTTGGGACAACTAGAGGAGATCCGGACCTTCTTCGGGACGGACCGTTTGGAAGTGTCGGAACGATCGGGTTGGACGGTTTGGTCGGATGGTTCGGGACCTACAGTTTGTAGGGTCCGAGACGGTCGGGTTGCATGTTTTGGTCGGATGATTCGGGACCAACAGTTTGGAGGGTCCGGGACGGTCGGGTTGGACGGTTTGGTCGGATGGTTCGGGAGAACTATAGGAGTTCAGGACCTTCTTCCGGACGGACCGTTTGGAAGTTCCAGGACAATCGGGTTGGACGGTTTGGTCGTATGGTTCGGGACCAACAGTTTGGAGGGTCCGAGACGGTCGGGTTGCATGATTTTGTCGTATGATACGGGACCAACAGTTTGGAGGGTCCGGGACGGTCGGGTTGAACGGTTTGGTTGGATTGTTTGGGACCAACGGTTTGGAGGGTCCGAGACGGTCAGATAGGACGGTTTGGTCGGATGGTTCGGGCGAACTAGAGGAGAACCGGACCTTCTTTCGAACGGACCGTTTGGAAGGCCCGGGACGGTCGAGTTGGACGGTTTGGTCGGATGGTTCGGAACGAACGGTTTGGAGGGTCCGGGACGGTTAGGTTGGATGGTTTGGTCGGATGGTTCGGGTGAACTAGGGGAGAACCGGACCTTCTTTCGGACGGACCGTTTGGATGTTCCGGGACGGTCGGGTTGGATGGTTTGTCGGATGGTTCGGGACCAACATTTTGGAGGTTCAGAGATTGTCGGGTTGGACGGTTTGGTCGGATGGTTTGGGACAACTAGAGGAGATCAGGACCTTCTTCCGGACGGGCCGTTTGGAAGTTTCGGGACGGTCGGGTTGGACGGTTTGGTTGGATGGTTCGGGACAAGTAGAGGAGATCCGGACGGACCGTTTGGAAGGTCCGGGACGGTCGGGTTGGACGGTTTGGGCGGATGGTTCGGGACAAGTAGAGGAGATCAGGACCTTCTTCCGGACGGCCCGTTTGGAGGGTCCGGGACGGTTAGGTTGGATGGTTTGGTCGGATGGTTCGGGTGAACTAGGGGAGAACCGGACCTTCTTTCGGACGGACCGTTTGGAAGTTCCAGGACGGTCGGGTTGGATGGTTTGGTCGGATGGTTCGGGACCAACATTTTGGAGGTTCCGAGATTGTCGGGTTGGACGGTTTGGACGGATGGTTTGGGACAACTAGAGGAGATCCGGACCTTCTTCCGGATGGACGGTTTGGATGTTCCGGGACGATCGGGTTGGACGGTTTGGTCGGATGGTCCGGGACCTACAGTTTGGAGGGTCCGAGACGGTCGGGTTGCATGTTTTGGTCAGATGATTTGGGACCAACAGTTTGGAGGGTCCAGGATGGTTGAGTTGGATGGTTTGGGAGAACTAGAGGAGATCCGGGACGGTTTGGTCGGATGGTCTGGGACCTACAGTTTGGAGGGTCCGAGACGGTCGGGTTGCATGTTTTGGTCGGATGATTCGGGACCAAAAGTTTGGGGGGTCCGGGTCGGTTGGGTTGGATGGTTTGGTCGGATGGTTCGGGAGAACTGGACGAGAACTGGACCTTCTTTCGGACGGATCGTTTGGAAGGTCCGGGACGGTCAGGTTGGACGGTTTGGTCGGATGGTTCGGGACAACTAGAGGTGATCAGGACCTTCTTCCGGACGGACCGTTTGGATGTTTCGGGACGGTCGGGTTGGACGGTTTGGTCAGACGGTTCGGTCCAACTAGAGGAGATCCGGACCTTCTTCCGGACGGACTGTTTGGAAGTTACGGCAGGATCGGGTTGGACTGTTTGTTTGGATAGTTCGGGATCGACCGTTTGCAGGGTCCGTGACGGGCGGGTTGGGCGGTGTGGTCGGAGGGTTGGGCACCAACAGTTTGGAGGGTCCGGGACGGTCGGGTTGGATGGTTTCTTCGGATGGTTCGGGAGAACTAGAGGAGAGCCGGACCTTCTTCCGGACGGACCGTTTGGAAGGTTCGGGACGGTCGGGTTGGACGGTTTGGTCGGATGGTTTGGGACAATTAGAGAAGATCTAGACCTTCCGGTCAGACCATTAGGAAGTCCAGGACAGTCAGGTTGGACGGTTTCGTCGGATGGTTCGGGACCAACATTTTGGAGGGTCTGAGACGGTCGGGTCGGACTGTTTGGCTGGATGGTTCAGGACAACTCGACGAGAACTAGACCTTTTTCTGGACGGACCGTTTGGAAGGTCCGGGACGGTCGGGTTGGACGGTTTTGTCGGATGGTTTGGGACAATTAGAGGAGATCTAGACCTTCCGGATGGACCTTCTTCCGGACGGACCGTTTGTATGTTCCGGGACAGTCGGGTTTTGTCGGATGGTTCGGGACCAACAGCTTGGAACATCCGAGACGGTCGGGTTGGACGATTTGGTCGGATGGTTCGGCAGCAACAGTTTGGAGGGTCCGAGACGGTCGGGTTGCATGATTTGGTCCGATGATTCGGGACCAACAATTTGGAGGGTCCGGGACAGGCGGGTTGGACGGTTTGGTCGTACGGGTCGTTTGGAAGGTCCGGAACGGTCGGGTTGGACGGTTTGGTCGGATGGTTCGGGACAACTAGAGGAGATCAGGACCTTTTTCGGACGGACCGTTTGGTTGTTTCGGGATGGTCGGGTTGGACGGTTTGGTCGAATGGTTCGGTCCAACTAGAGGAGATCCGGACCTTCTTCCGGACGTACTGTTTGGAAGTTCCGGGACGATCGGGTTGGATGGTTTGGTCGGATGTTTTGGGAGCAACAGTTTGGACGGTCCGAGACGGTCGGGTTGGATGGTTTGGTTGGATGATTCGGGACGAACAATTTGGCGGGTCCGGGACAGTAGGGTTGGACGGTTTGGTCGCATGGTTCGGGAGCAACAGTTTGGAGGGTCCGAGACGGTCGGGTTGGACGGTTTGGTCGGATGGTTCGGGACCAACAGTTTGGAGGGACCGGGACGGTCGGATTGGTTGGTTTGGTCGGATGGTTCGGGAGAACTAGAGGAGAGCCGGACCTTCTTCCGGACGGACCGTTTGGAAGTTCCGGGACAATCGGGTTGGACGGTTTGGTCGGATGGTTCGGGACCAACAGTTTGGAGTGTCCGAGCCGGTCGGGTTGCATGATTTTGTCATATGATTCGGGACCAACAGTTTGGAGGCTCCGGTACGGTCGGGTTGGACGGTTTGGTCGGATGGTTTCGCACCAACGGTTTGGGGGTCCGATACGGTCAGGTTGGATGGCTTGGTCAGAAGGTTCGGGTGAACTAGAGGAGAACCAGACCTTCTTTCGGACGGACCATTTGGAAGGTCCGGGACGGTCGAGTTGGACAGTTTGGTCGGATGGTTCGGGACGAACAATTTGGAGCATCCGGGACGGTTAGTTTGGATGGTTTGGTCGGATGGTTCGGGTGAACTTGAGGAGAACCAGACCTTATTTCGGACGGACCGTTTGGAAGTTCCGGGACGGTCGGGTTGGATGGTTTGGTCGGATGGTTCAGGACCAACATTTTGGAGGTTTCGAGGCTGTCAGGTTGGAAGGTTTGGTCGGACGGTTCGGGACAACTACAGGAGATCAGGACCTTCTTTCGAACGGACCATTTGGAAGGTCCGGGACTGTTGAGTTGTACGGTTTGGTCGGATGGTTCGGGATGAACAGTTTGGAGGGTCCGGGACTGTTAGGTTGGATGGTTTGGTCGGATGCTTCGGGTGAACTAGAGGAGAACCGGACCTTCTTTCGGACGGACCGTTTGGAAGTTCTGGGACGGTCGGGTTGGATGGTTTGGTCGGATGGTTCGGGACCAACATTTTGGAGGTCCCGAGATTATCGGTTTGGACGGTTTGGTCGGATGGTTCGGGACAAGTAGAGGAGATCAGGACCTTCTTCCGGACGGACCGTTTGGAAGTTTCGGGATGATCGGGTTGGACGTTTTGGTCGGATGGTTCGGGACAACTAGAGGAGATCCGGACGGACCATTTGGAAGGTCCGGGACGGTCGGGTTGGATAGTTTGGTCGGATGGTTCGGGACAACTAGAGGAGATCAGGACCTTCTTCCCGACGGATCGTTCGGAAGTTTCGGGACGGTCGGGTTGGATGGTTCGGTCGGATGGTTTGGGACGACTAGGGGAGATCCGGACCTTCCTCCGGACGGACCGTTTGGAAGTTCCGGGACGATCGGATTGGACGGTTTGGTCGGATGGTTTGGGACCTACAGTTTGGAGGGTCCGAGACGGTCGGGTTGCATGTTTTGGTCGGATGATTCGGGACCAACAGTTTGGAGGGTCCGGGACGGTTGGGTTGGATGGTTTGGTCGGATGGTTCGGGAGAACTGGACAAGAACTGGACCTTCTTCCGGACGGATCGTTTGGAAGGTCCGGGACGGTCGGGTTGGACGGTTTGGTCAGATGGTTCGGGACAACTAGAGGAGATCAGGACCTTCTTTCGGATGGCCCGTTTAGATGTTTCGGGACGGTCGGGTTGGATGGTTTGGTCGGATGGTTCGGTCCAACTAGAGGAGATCCGGACCTTCTTCCGGACGTACTGTTTGGAAGTTCCGGGACGATCGGGTTGGACGGTTTGATCGGATGTTTTGGGACCAACAGTTTGGACGGTCCGAGACGGTCGGGGTGGATGGTTTGGTCGGATGATTCGGGACGAACAGTTTGGCGGGTCCGGGACAGTAGGGCTGGACGGTTTGGTCGGATGGTTCGGGACCAACAGTTTGGAGGGTCCGAGACGGTCGGGTTGGACGGTTTGGTCGGATGGTTCGGGACCAACAGTTTGGAGGGACCGGGACGGTCGGATTGGATGGTTTGGTCGGATGGTTCGGGAGAACTAGAGGAGGGCCGGACCTTCCTCTGGACGGACCGTTAGGAAGTTCCGGGACAATCGGGTTGGACGGTTTGGTCGGATGGTTCGGGACCAACAGTTTGGAGGGTCCGAGACGGTCGGGTTGCAAGATTTTGTCGTATGATTCGGGACCAACCGTTTGGAGGGCCCGGGACGGTCGGGTTGGACGGTTTGGTCAGATGGTTCGGGACAACTAGAGGAGATCAGGACCTTCTTCCGGACGGACCGTTTGGAAGTTTCGGGACGATCGGGTTGGACGGTTTGGTCGGATGGTTCGGGACAACTAGAGGAGATGGGTTGGACGGTTTGGTCGGATGGTTTGGGACAACTAGAGAAGATCCGGACCTTCATCCGGACGGACTGTTTGGAATTTCTGGGACGATCAGGTTGGACGGTTTGGTCGGATGGTTCGGGACCTACAGTTTGGAGGGTCCGAGACGGTCGGGTTGCATGTTTTGGTCGGATGATTCGGGACCAACAGTTTGGAGGGTCCGGGACGGTTGAGTTGGATGGTTTGGTCGGATGGTTCGGGAGAACTGGACGAGAACTGGACCTTCTTCCGGACGGATCGTTTGGAAAGTCCGGGACGGTCGGGTTGGACGGTTTGGTCGGATGGTTCGGGACAACTAGAGGAGATCAAGACCTTCTTTCGGACGGACCGTTCGGATGTTTCGGGACGGTCGGGTTGGACACTTTGGTCGGATGGTTCGGTCCAACTAGAGGAGATCCGGACCTTCTTCCGGACGTACTGTTTGGAAGTTCCGGGACGATCGGGCTGGACAGTTTGGTCAGATGTTTTCGGACCAACAGTTTGGATGCTCCGAGACAGTCGGGTTGGATGCTTTCGTCGGATGATTCGGGACGAACAGTTTGGCGGGTCCGGGACAGTAGGGTTGGACGGTTTGGTCGGATGGTTCGGGACCAACAGTTTGGAGGGTCCGAGACGGTCGGGTTGGACGGTTTGGTCGGATGGCTCGGGACCAACAGTTTGGAGGGACCAGGACGGTCGGATTGGATGGTTTGGTCAGATGGTTCGGGAGCACTAGAGGAGAGCCGGACCTTCTTCGGGACGGACCGTTTGGAAGTTCCGGGACAATCGGGTCGGACGGTTTGGTCGGATGGTTCGGAACCAACAGTTTGGAGGGTCCGAGACTGTCGGGTTGCATGATTTTGTCGTATGATTCGGGACCAACAGTTTGGAGGGTCCGGGACGGTCGGGTTGGACGGTTTGGTCGGATGGTTCGGGACAACTAGAGGAGATCAGGACCTTCTTCCGGACGGACCGTTTAGAAGTTTCGGGACGATCGGGTTGGACGGTTTGGTCGGATGGTTCGGGACAACTAGAGGTGATCCGGACGGACCGTTTGGAAGGTCCGGGACGGTCGGGTTGGATAGTTTGGTCGGATGGTTCGGGACAACTAGAGGAGATCAGGACCTTCTTTCGGACGGATCGTTTGGAAGCTTCGGGACAGTCGGGTTGGACGGTTTGGTCGGATGGTTTGGGACAACTAGAGAAGATCCAGACCTTCTTCCGGACGGACCGTTTGGATGTTCCGGGACGATCAGGTTGGACGGTTTGGTCGGATGGTTCGGGACCTACAGTTTGGAGGGTCCGGGACGGTTGGGTCGGATGGTTTGGTCGGATGGTTCGGGAGAACTGGACGAGAACTGGACCTTCTTCCGGACGGATCGTTTGGAAGGTCCGGGACGGTCGGGCTGGACGGTTTGGTCGGATGGTTCGGGACTACTAGAGGAGATCAGGACCTTCTTTCGGACGGACCGTTTGGATGTTTCGGGACGGTCGGGTTGGACGGTTTGGTCGGATTGTTCGGTCCAACTAGAGGAGATCCAGACCTTCTTCCAGACGTACTGTTTGGAAGTTCCGGGACAATCGGGTTGGACGGTTTGGTCGGATGTTTTGGGACCAACAGTTGGGACGGTCCGAGACGGTCGGTTGGATGCTTTGGTCAGATGATTCGGGACGAACAGTTTGGCGGGTCCGGGACAGTAGGGTTGGACGGTTTAGTCGGATGGTTCAGGACGGCAGTTTGGAGGGTCCGAGACGGTCGGGTTGGACGGTTTGGTCGGATGGTTCGGGACCAACAGTTTGGAGGGTCCGAGACGGTCGGGTTGCATGAGTTTGTCGTATGACTCGGTACAACAGTTCGGAGGGTCTGGGACGGTCGGGTTGGACGGTTTGGTCGGATGGTTCGGGACAACTAGAGGAGATCAGGACCTTCTTCCGGACGGACCGTTTGGAAATTTCGGGACGATCGGGTTGGACGGTTTGGTCGGATGGTTCGGGACAACTAGAGGAGATCCGGACGGACCGTTTGGAATGTCCGGGACGGTCGGGTTGGACAGTTTGGTCGGATGGTTCGGGACAACTAGAGGAGATCAGGACCTTCTTCCGGACGGATGGTTTGGAAGCTTCGGGACGGTCGGGTTGGACGGTTTGGTCGGATGGTTCGGGACAACTAGAGGAGATCAGGACCTTCTTCCGGACGGACCGTTTGGAAATTTCGGGACGATCGGGTTGGACGGTTTGGTCGGATGGTTCGGGACAACTAGAGGAGATCCGGACGGACCGTTTGGAATGTCCGGGACGGTCGGGTTGGACAGTTTGGTCGGATGGTTCGGGACAACTAGAGGAGATCAGGACCTTCTTCCGGACGGATGGTTTGGAAGCTTCGGGACGGTCGGGTTGGACGGTTTGGTCGGATGGTTTGGGACAACAGTTTGGACGGTCCGGGACGATCGGGTTGGACGGTTTGGTCGGATGTTTTGGGACCAACAGTTTGGACGGTCCGAGACGGTCGGGTTGGATGTTTTGGTCGGATGATTCAGGACGAACAGTTTGGCGGGTCCGGGACAGTAGGGTTGGACGGTTTGGTCGGATGGTTCGGGACCGACAGTTTGGAGGTTCCGAGACGGTCGGGTCGGACGGTTTGGTCGGGTGGTTCGGGACCAACAGTTTGGAGGGACCGGGACGGTCGAATTGGATGGTTTGGTCGGATGGATCGGGAGAACTAGAGGAGAGCCGGACCTTCTTCCGGACGGACCGTTTGGACATTCCGGGACAATCGGGTTGGACGGTTTGGTCGGATGGTTCGGGACAACTAGAGGTGATCCGGACGGACCGTTTGGAAGGTCCGGGACGGTCGGGTTGGATAGTTTGGTCGGATGGTTCGGGACAACTAGAGGAGATCAGGACCTTCTTTCGGACGGATCGTTTGGAAGCTTCGGGACAGTCGGGTTGGACGGTTTGGTCGGATGGTTTGGGACAACTAGAGAAGATCCAGACCTTCTTCCGGACGGACCGTTTGGATGTTCCGGGACGATCAGGTTGGACGGTTTGGTCGGATGGTTCGGGACCTACAGTTTGGAGGGTCCGGGACGGTTGGGTCGGATGGTTTGGTCGGATGGTTCGGGAGAACTGGACGAGAACTGGACCTTCTTCCGGACGGATCGTTTGGAAGGTCCGGGACGGTCGGGCTGGACGGTTTGGTCGGATGGTTCGGGACTACTAGAGGAGATCAGGACCTTCTTTCGGACGGACCGTTTGGATGTTTCGGGACGGTCGGGTTGGACGGTTTGGTCGGATTGTTCGGTCCAACTAGAGGAGATCCAGACCTTCTTCCAGACGTACTGTTTGGAAGTTCCGGGACAATCGGGTTGGACGGTTTGGTCGGATGTTTTGGGACCAACAGTTGGGACGGTCCGAGACGGTCGGTTGGATGCTTTGGTCAGATGATTCGGGACGAACAGTTTGGCGGGTCCGGGACAGTAGGGTTGGACGGTTTAGTCGGATGGTTCAGGACGGCAGTTTGGAGGGTCCGAGACGGTCGGGTTGGACGGTTTGGTCGGATGGTTCGGGACCAACAGTTTGGAGGGTCCGAGACGGTCGGGTTGCATGAGTTTGTCGTATGACTCGGTACAACAGTTCGGAGGGTCTGGGACGGTCGGGTTGGACGGTTTGGTCGGATGGTTCGGGACAACTAGAGGAGATCAGGACCTTCTTCCGGACGGACCGTTTGGAAATTTCGGGACGATCGGGTTGGACGGTTTGGTCGGATGGTTCGGGACAACTAGAGGAGATCCGGACGGACCGTTTGGAATGTCCGGGACGGTCGGGTTGGACAGTTTGGTCGGATGGTTCGGGACAACTAGAGGAGATCAGGACCTTCTTCCGGACGGATGGTTTGGAAGCTTCGGGACGGTCGGGTTGGACGGTTTGGTCGGATGGTTTGGGACAACAGTTTGGACGGTCCGGGACGATCGGGTTGGACGGTTTGGTCGGATGTTTTGGGACCAACAGTTTGGACGGTCCGAGACGGTCGGGTTGGATGTTTTGGTCGGATGATTCAGGACGAACAGTTTGGCGGGTCCGGGACAGTAGGGTTGGACGGTTTGGTCGGATGGTTCGGGACCGACAGTTTGGAGGTTCCGAGACGGTCGGGTCGGACGGTTTGGTCGGGTGGTTCGGGACCAACAGTTTGGAGGGACCGGGACGGTCGAATTGGATGGTTTGGTCGGATGGATCGGGAGAACTAGAGGAGAGCCGGACCTTCTTCCGGACGGACCGTTTGGACATTCCGGGACAATCGGGTTGGACGGTTTGGTCGGATGGTTCGGGACCAACAGTTTGGAGTGTCCGAGACGGTCGGGTTGCATAATTTTGACGTATGATTCGGGACCAACAGTTTGGAGGGCCCGGGACGGTCGGGTTGCACGGTTTGGTCGGATGGTTTGGCACCAACGGTTTGGGGGGTCCGAGACGGTCAGGTTGGATGGTTTGGTCGGATGGTTCAGGTGAACTAGAGGAGAACCGGTACTTCTTTCGGACGGACCGTTTGGAAGGTCCGGGACGGTCGAGTTGGACAGTTTGGTCGGATGGTTCGGGACGCACAGTTTGGAGGGTCCGGGACGGTTAGTTTGGATGGTTTGGTCGGATGGTTCGGGTGAACTAGAGGAGAACCGGACCTTCTTTCGGACGGACCGTTTGGAAGTTCCGGGACGGTCGGGTTGGATGGTTTGGTCGGACGGTTCGGGACCAACATTTTGGAGGTTCCGAGATTGTCGGGTTGGACGGTTTGGTCGGATGGTTCGGGAGAAGTAGAGGAGATCAGGACCTTCTTCCGGACGGTCCGTTTGGAAGTTTCGGGACGGTCGGGTTGGACGGTTTCGTCGGATGGTTCGGGACCACTAGAGGAGATCCGGACCTTCTTCCGGACGGACCGTTTGGAAGTGTCGGGACGCTCGGGTTGGACGGTTTGGTCGGATGATTTGGAATAACTAGAGCAGATCTGGACATTCTTCCGGACGGACCGTTTGTATGTTACGGGACAGTCGGGTTTTGTCGGATTGTTCGGGACCAACAGCTTGGAACATCCGAGACGGTCGGGTTGCACGATTTGGTCGGATGGTTCGGGACCAACAGTTTGGAGGGTCCGAGACGGTCGGGTTGCATGATTTGGTCAGATGATTCGGGACCAACAGTTTGGACGGTCCGGAACAGTCGGGTTAGACGGTTTGGTCGGATGGTTCGGGACCGACAGTTTGGAGGGTCCGAGATGGTCGGGTTGGGCGGTTTGGTTGGATAGTTCGGAACCAATAGTTTGGACGGTCCGGGACGGTCGGGTTGGATGGTTTGGTCAGATGGTTCGGGGGAACTAGAGTAGAGCCGGACCTTCTTCCGGACAGACCGCTTGGAAGGTCCGGGACGGTCGGGTTGGACGGTTTGGTCAGATGGTTTGGGACAATTAGAGGAGATCTAGACCTTCTGGTCGGACCATTTGGAAGTTGCAGGACAGTCGGGTTGGACGGTTTCGTCGGATGGATCGGGACCAACAGTTTGGAGGGTCTGAGACGGTTTGGTTGTATGGTTCAGGACAACTAGACGAGAACCGGACCTTCTTCCGGACGGACCGTTTGGAAGGTCCCGGACGGTCGAGTTGGACGGTTTTGTCGGATGGTTTGGGACAATTAGAGGAGATCTAGACCTTCCGGACGGGCCCTTTGGAAGTTCTACGATAGTCGGGTTGGACAGTTTTGTCGGACGGTTCGGGACCAACAGTTTGAAGGGTCTGAGACGGTCAGGCTGGACGGTTTGGTTGGATGGTTCAGGACAACTAGAGGAGATCCGGAGGTTCTTCCGGACGGACCGTTTGGAAGTTCCGGGACGGTCGGGTTGGATGGTTAGGTCGGATGGTTCGGGACCAACAGTTTGGAGGGTCCGAGACGGTCAGGTTGGACGGTTTGGTCGGATGGTTCGGGAGAACTAGTAGAGAACCGGACCTTCTTTCGGACGGACCGTTTGGAAGGTCCGGGACGGTCGGGTTGGACGGTTGGTCGGATGGTTTGGGACCAACCATTTGGGTGGTCCGAGACGGTTAGGTTGGTTGGTTTGGCCGGATGGTTCGGGTGAACTAGAGGAGAACCGGACCTTCTTTCGGACGGACCGTTTGGAAGTTCCGGGACGGTCGGGTTGGAAGGTTTGGTCGGACGGTTCGGGACCAACATTTTGGAGGTTCCGAGATTGTCGGGTTGGACGGTTTGGTCGGATGGTTCGGGAGAAGTAGAGGAGATCAGGACCTTCTTCCGGACGGACCGTTTGGAAGTTTTGGGACGGTCGGGTTGGACGGTTTCGTCGGATGGTTCGGGACCACTAGAGGAGATCCGGACCTTCTTCCGGACGGACCGTTTGGAAATGTCGGGACGCTCGGGTTGGACGGTTTGGTCGGATGATTTGGAATAACTAGAGGAGATCTGGACCTTCTTCCGGACAGACCGTTTGTATGTTACGGGATAGTCGGGTTTTGTCGGATTGTTCGGGACCAACAGCTTGGAACATCCGAGACGGTCGGGTTGCACGATTTGGTCGGATGGTTCGGGACCAACAGTTTGGAGGGTCCGAGACGGTCGGGTTGCATCATTTGGTCAGATGATTCGGGACCAACAGTTTGGAGGGTCCGGAACAGTCGGGTTAGATGGTTTGGTCGGATGGTTCGGGACCGACAGTTTGGAGGGTCCGAGATGGTCGGGTTTGGCGGTTTGGTCGGATAGTTCGGAACCAATAGTTTGAAGGGTCCGGGACGGTCGGGTTGGATGGTTTGGTCAGATGGTTCGGGAGAACTAGAGTAGAACCAGACCTTCTTTCGGACGGACCGTTCGGAAGGTCCGGGACGGTCGAGTTGGACGGTTTGGTCGGATGGTTCGGGACGAACAGTTTGCGGGGTCAGAGACGGTCGGTCTCGACGGTTTGGTCGGATGGTTCGGGACATACAGTTTGGAGTGTTCGGGACTGTTAGGTTGGATGGTTTGGTCGGATGGTTCGGGTGAACTAGAGGAGAACCGGACCTTCTTTCGGACGGACCGTTTGGAAGTTCCGGGACGGTCGGGTTGGATGGTTTGGTCGGATGGTTCGGGACCAACATTTTGTAGGTTCCGAGACTGTCGGGTTGGACGGTTTGGTTGGATGGTTCGGGACAGCTAGAGGAGATCAGGACCTTCTTCCGGATGGACCGTTTGGAAGTTTCGGGACGGTCGGGTTGGACGGTTTGGTTGGATGGTTCGGGACAACTAGAGGAGATACGGACCTTCTTCCGGACGGACCGTTTGGAAGTTTCGGGACGCTCGGGTTGTACGGTTTGGTCGGATGATTCGGAATAACTAGAGGAGATCTGGACCTTCTTCCGGACGGACCGTTTGTATGTTCCGGGACAGTCGGGTTTTGTCGGATGGTTCGGGACCAATAGCTTGGAACATCCGAGACGGTCGGGTTGGACGATTTGGTGGGGTGGTTAGGGACCAACAGTTTGGAGGGTCCGAGACTGTCGGGTTGGACGGTTTGGTCGGATGCTTCGGTCCAACTCGAGGAAATCCGGACCTTCTTCCAGACGGACTGTTTGGAACTTCTGGGACGATCGTGTTGGACGGTTTGGTCGGATCGTTTGGGACCAACAGTTTGGACGGTCCGAGACGGTCAGGTTGCATGATTTGGACAGATGGTTCGGGACCAACAGTTTGGAGGGTCCGAGACGGTCGGGTTGGATGGACTGGTCGGATGGTTCGGGACCAACAGTTTGGAGGGTCCGGGTCGGTCGGGTTGGATGGTTTGGTCGGATGGTTCGGGAGAACTAGAGGAGAGCCGGACCTTCTTCCGGATGGACCGTTTGGAAGGTTTCGGGATGGTCGGGTTGGACGGTTTTGAATGATGGTTCGGGACAATTAAAGGAGATCCGGACCTTCTTCTGGACGGACCGTTTGGAAGTTCCGGGACGATCGGGTTGGACGGTTTGGTCGGATGGTTGGGGACCAACAGTTTGAAGGGTCCGAGACGGTCGGGTTGCACGATGTGGTCGGATGATTCGGGGCCAACAGTTTGGAGGGTCCGGGACGGTCGAGTTTGATGGTTTGGTCGGATGGTTTGGGACCAATGGTTTCGGGGGACCGAGACGATCGGGTTGCATGATTTTGTCGGATGATTCGGGACGGACAGTTTGGAGGATCCGGGACGGTCGGGTTGGACGGTTTGGTCGGATGGTTTAGGACCAACAGTTTGGAGGGTCCGAGACAGTCGGGTTGGACGGTTTGGTCGGATGGTTTGGGACCAACAGTTTGGAAGGTCCGGGACGGTCGGGTTGGATGGTTTGGTCAGATGGTTCGTGAGAATTAAAGGAGAGCCGGACCTTCTTCCGAACGGACCGTTTGGAAGGTCCGGGCGGTTGGGTTGGACGGTTTGGTCGGATGGTTTGGGACCAATAGTTTGGCGGGCCCCGGAAGGTCGGGTTGGACGGTTTGGTCTGATGGTTCGGGACCAACAGTTTGGAGGGTCCGTGACGGTCGGGTTGGACGGTTTGGTCGAATGGTTCAGGACCAACAGTTTGTACAGGCCGGGACGGTCGGGTTGGATGGTTTGGTCGGATGGTTCGGGAGAACTAGAGAAGAACCGGACCTTCTTCCGGACGGACCGTTTGGAAGGTCCGGGACGGTCGGGTTGGACGGTTTGGTCGGATGGTTCGGGACAACTAGAGGAGATCAGGACCTTCTTCTGGCCGGACCGTTTGGAAGTTTCGGGACGGTCGGGTTGGACGGTTTGGTCGGATGGTTCGGGACAATTAAAGGAGATCCGGACATTCTTCCGGACGGACCGTTTGGAAGCTTCGGGACGATCGGGTTGGACGGTTTGGTCATATGGTTGGGGACCAACAGTTTGGAGGGTCCGAGACGGTCGGGTTGCATGATGTGGTCGGATGATTCGGGGCCAACCGTTTGGAGGGTCCGGGACGGTCGGGTTGGACGGTTTGGTCGGATGGTTTGGGACCAACGGTTTGGGGGGTCCAAGACGGTCGGGTTGCATGATTTGGTCGGATGATTCGGGACGAACAGTTTGGAGGATCCGGGACGGCCGGGTTGGACGGTTTGGTCGGATGGTTCAGGACCAACAATTTAGAGGGTCCGAGACGGTCGGGTTGGATGGTTTGGTCGGATGGTTCGGGACCAACCGTTTGGAGGGTCCGGGATGGTCGGGTTGGATGGTTTGGTCGGATGGTTCGGGAGAATTAGAGGAGAGCCGGACCTTCTTCCGAACGGACCGTTTGGAAGGTCCGGTCGGTCGGGTTGGACGGTTTGGTCGGATGGTTTGGGAGCAATAGTTTGGCGGGCCCAGGAAGGTCGGGTTGGACGGTTTGGTCTGATGGTTTGGGACCAACAGTTTGGAGGGTCCGAGACGGTCGGGTTGGACGGTTTGGTAGGATGGTTCAGGACCAACAGTTTGTACGGGCCGGGACGGTCGGGTTGGATGGTTTGGTCGGATGGTTCGGGAGAACTAGAGAAGAACCGGACCTTCTTCCGGACGGACCGTTTGGAAGGTCCGGGACGGTCGAATTGGGCGGTTCCGTCGGATGGTTCGGGACAACTAGAGGAGACCTGGACCTTCTTTCGGCCGGACCGTTTGGAAGTTTCGGGACGGTCGGGTTGGACGGTTTGGTCGGATGGTTTGGGACAACTAGAGGAGATCCGGAGCTTCTTCCGGACGGACCGTTTGGGCGTTCCGGGACGATTGCGTTGGACGGTTTGGTCGGATGGTTCAGGACCAGCAGTTTGAACGGTCCGAGACGGTCGGGTTGGACGGTTTGGTCGGATGGTTCGGGACCAACAGTTTGGAGGGTCCGGGACTGTCGGGTTGGATGGTTTGGACGGGTGGTTCGGGAGAACTAGAGGAGAGCCGGACCTTCTTCCGGATGAACCGTTTGGAAGGTTTCGGGACGGTCGGGTTGGACGGTTTGGTCGGATGGTTCGGGACAATTAAAGGTGATCCGAACCTTCTTCCGGACGGACAGTTTGGAAGTTCCGGGACGATTGGGTTGAACGGTTTGGTCGGATGGTTGGGGACCAACAGTTTGAAGGGTCCGAGACGGTCGGGTTGCATGATGTGGTCGGATGATTCGGGGCCAACAGTCTGGAGGGTCCGGGACGGTCGAGTTAGACGGTTTGGTCGGATGGTTTGGGACCAATGGTTTCGGGGGTCCGAGACGGTCGGGTTGCATGATTTTGTCGGATGATTCGGGACGGACAGTTTGGAGGATCCGGGACGGTCGGGTTGGACGGTTTGGTCGGATGGTTCAGGACCAACAGTTTGGAGGGTCCGAGACGGTCGGGTTGGACGGTTTGGTCGGATGGTTTGGGACCAACAGTTTGGAAGGTCCGGGACGGTCGGGTTGGATGGTTTGGTCGGATGGTTCGTGAGAATTAGAGGAGAGCCGGACCTTCTTCCGAACGGACCGTTTGGAAGGTCCGGGCGGTTGGGTTGGACGGTTTGGTCGGATGGTTTGGGACCAATAGTTTGGCGGGCCCCGGAAGGTCGGGTTGGACGGTTTGGTCTGATGGTTCGGGACCAACAGTTTGGAGGGTCCGTGACGGTCGGGTTGGACGGTTTGGTCGGATGGTTCAGGACCAACAGTTTGTACGGGCCGGGACGGTCGGGTTGGATGGTTTGGTCGGATGGTTCGGGAGAACTAGAGAAGAACCGGACCTTCTTCCGGACGGACCGTTTGGAAGGTCCGGGACGGTCGGGTTGGAAGGTTTGGTCGGATGGTTCGGAACAACTAGAGGAGATCAGGACCTTCTTCTGGCCGGACAGTTTGGAAGTTTCGGGACGGTCGGGTTGGACGGTTTGGTCGGATGGTTCGGGACAATTAAAGGAGATCCGGACATTCTTCCGGACGGACCGTTTGGAAGCTCCGGGACGATCGGGTTGGACGGTTTGGTCGTGTGGTTGGGGACCAAAAGTTTGGAGGGTCCGAGACGGTCGGGTTGCATGATGTGGTCGGTTGATTCGGGGCCAACAGTTTGGAGGGTCCGGGACGGTCGGGTTGGACGGTTTGGTCGGATGGTTTGGGACCAACGGTTAGGGTGTCCAAGACGGTCGGGTTGCATGATTTGGTCGGATGATTCGGGACGAACAGTTTGGAGGATCCGGGACGGTCGGGTTGGACGGTTTGGTCGGATGGTTCACAACCAACAATTTAGAGGGTTCGAGACGGTCGGGTTGGAAGGTTCGGGGCCAACCGTTCGGAGGGTCCGGGACGGTCGGGTTGGATGGTTTGGTCGGATGGTTCGGGAGAAGTAGAGGAGAGCCGGACCTTCTTCCGAACGGACCGTTTGGAAGGTCCGGTCGGTCGGGTTGGACGGTTTGGTCGGATGGTTTGGGAGCAATAGTTTGGCGGGCCCCGGAAGGTCGGGTTGGACGGTTTGGTCTGATGGTTTGGGACCAACAGTTTGGAGGGTCCGAGACGGTCGGGTTGGACGGTTTGGTAGGATGGTTCAGGACCAACAGTTTGTACGGGCCGGGACGGTCGGGTTGGATGGTTTGGTCGGATGGTTCGGGAGAACTAGAGAAGAACCGGACCTTCTTCCGGACGGACCGTTTGGAAGGTCCGGGACGGTCGGATTGGACGGTTCCGTCGGATGGTTCGGGACAACTAGAGGAGATCAGGACCTTCTTCTGGCCGGACCGTTTGGAAGTTTCGGGACGGTCGGGTTAGACGGTTTGGTCGGATGGTTTGGGACAACTAGAGGAGATCCAGAGCTTCTTCCGGACGGACCGTTTGGGCGTTCCGGGGCGATCGGGTTGGACGGTTTGGTCGGATGGTTCAGGACAAACAGTTTGAAGGCTCCGAGACGGTCGGGTTGGACGGTTTGGTCGGATGGTTCGGGACCAACAGTTTGGAGGGTCCGGGACTGTCGGGTTGGATGGTTTGAACGGGTGGTTCGGGAGAATTAGAGGAGAACCGGACCTTCTTCCGGATGAACCGTTTGGAAGGTTTCGGGACGGTCGGGTTGGACGGTTTGGTCGGATGGTTCGCGACAATTAAAGGAGATCCGGACCTTCTTCCAGACGGACAGTTTGGAAGTTCCGGGACGATTGGGTTGAACGGTTTGGTCGGATGGTTCGGGACCAACAGTTTGGAGGGTCCGAGACGGTCGGGTTGCATGACTTGGTCGGATGATTCAGGACCAACAGCTTGGAGGGTCCGGGACGGTCGTATTGGACGGTTTGGTGGGATGGTTTGGGACCAACGGTTTGGGGGGTCCGAGACGGTCGGGTTGCATGATTTGGTCGGATGATTCGGCAGGAACAGTTTGGAGGATCCGGGACGGTCGGGTTGGACGGTTTGGTCGGATGGTTCGGGACGAACCGTTTGGAGGGTCCGAGACGGTCGGGTTGGACGGTTTGGTCGGATAGTTCGAGACCAACAGTTTGGAGGGTCCTGGACGGTCGGGTTGGATGGTTTGGTAGGATGGTTCAGGAGAATTCGAGGAGAGCCGGACCTTCTTCCGAACGGACCGTTTGGAAGGTCCGGACGGTCGGGTTGGACGGTTTGGTCGAGGAGAGCCGGACCTTCTTCCGAACGGACCGTTTGGAAGGTCCGGACGGTCGGGTTGGACGGTTTGTTCGAGGAGAGCCGGACCTTCTTCCGAACGGACCGTTTGGAAGGTCCGGACGGTCGGGTTGGACGGTTTGGTCGGATGGGTTGGGACCAATAGTTTGGCGGGCCCCGGACGGTCGGGTTGGATGGATTGGTTGGATGGTTCGGGACGACTAGAGAAGATCCGGACCTTCTTCCGGACGGACTATTTGGAATTTCCGAGACGGTCGGGTTGGACGGTTTGGTCGGATGGTTCGGGACGAACAGTTTGGAGGGTCCGAGACGGTCGGGTTGGATGTTTTGGTCGGATGGTTCGGGAGAACTAGAGGAGAGCCTGACCTTCTACCGGACGGACCGTTTGGAAGGAACGGGACAGTCGGGTTGGACGGTTTGGTTGGATGGTCGGGACAACTAGAGGAGATCAGGACCTTCTTCTGAGCGGACCGTTTGGAAGTTTAGGGACGATCGGGTTGGACGGTTTGGTCGGATGGTTCGGGACCAACAGTTTGGAGGGTCCGAGACGGTCGGGTTGCACGTTTTGGTCGGATGATTCGAGACCAACAGTTTGGAGGGTCCGGGACGGTCGGGTTGGATGGTTTGGTCGGATGGTTCGGGAGAACTAGACGAAAACTGGACCTTCCGGACGGATCGTTTGGAAGGTCCGGGACGGTCGGGTTGGACGGTTTGGTCGGATGGTTCGGGACAACTGGAGGAGATCAGGACCTTCTTCCGGACGGACCGTTTGGATGTGTCGGGATAGTCGGGTTGGACGGTTTTGTCGGATGCTTCGGTCCAACTAGAGGAGATCCGGACCTTCTTCCGGACGGACGGTTTGGAAGTTCCGGGACGATCGTGTTGGATGGTTTGGTCAGATGGTTCGGGACAACTAGAGGAGATCCGGACCAACAGTTTGGAGGGTCCGGGACGGTCGGGTTGGACGGTTTGGTCGGATGGTTCGGGACCAACAGTTTGGAGGGTCCGAGACGGTCTGGTTGGACGGTTTGGTCGGATGGTTCGGGAGAACTAGAGGAGAACCAGACCTTCTTCCGGACGGACCGTTTGGAAGTTCCAGGACAGTCGGGTTGGACGGTTTCGTCGGTTGGTTCGGGACCAACAGTTTGAAGGGTCTGAGACGGTCGGGTTGGACGGTTTTGGTTGGATGGCACAGGACAACTAGAGAAGATCCGGACCTTCTTCCGGATGGACCGTTTGGAAGTTCTGGGATGATCGGGTTGGACGGTTTGGTTGGATGGTTCGGGACGAATAATTTGGAGGGTCCGAGACTGTCTGGTTGGACGGTTTGGTCGCATGGTTCGGGAGAACTAGAGGAGAATCGGACCTTCTTCCGGACGGACCATTTGGAAGGTCCGGGACGATCGCGTTGGACTGTTTGGTCGGATGGTTCTGGACAACTAGAGATCAGGACCTTCTTCCGGACGGACCATTTGGAAGTTTTGAGATGGTCGGGTTGGACGATTTGGTCGGATGGTTCGGGACAACTAGAGGAGATCCGGACCTTATTCCGGATAGACCGTTTGTATCTTCCGGGACAGTCGGGTTTGGTCGGATGGTTCGGGACCAACAGTTTGGATTGTCCGAGACGGTCGGGTAGGACGATTTGGTCGGATGGTTCGGGACCAACAATTTGGAAGGTCCGAGATGGTCGGGTTGCATGACTTGGTCGGATGATTCGGGACCAACAGTTTGTCGGGTCCTGGACCGCAGGGTTGGACGGTTTGGTCGGATGGCTTGGGACAATTAGAGGAGATCTGGACCTTCCGGACTGACCATTTGGAACTTCCAGGACAGTCTGGTTGGACGGTTTGGTCGGATAGTTCGGGACCCATAGGTTGGAGGGTCCGAGACGGCCGGGTTGGACGGTTTGGTCGGATGGTTCGGGACAAACAGTTTGGAGGGTCCGAGACGGTCGGGTTGGCCGGTTTGGTCGGATCGTTCGGGACGAACAGTTCTGAGGGTCTGGGATGGTCAGGTTGGATGGTTTGGTCAGATGGTTCGGGTGAACTAGAGGAGAACCGGACCTTCTTTCGGACGGACCGTTTAGAAGGTCCGGGACGGTCGAGTTGGACGGTTTGGTCGGATGGTTCGGGACGTACAGTTTGGAGGGTCCGAGACAGTCGGGTTGGACGGTTTGGTCGGATGGTTCGGGACGAACAGTTTGGAGGGTCCGGGACAGTCGGGTTGGACGGTTTGGTCGGATGGTTCGGGACCAACAGTTTGGAGGGTCCGAGATGGTCGTGTTGGACGGTTTGGTCGGATGGTTCGGGAGAACTAGAGGAGAACCGGACCTTCTTCCGGACGGACCGTTTGGAAGGAACGGGACGGTCGGGTTGGACGGTTTGGTCGGATGGTTCGGGACAACTAGAGAAGATCAGGACCTTCTTCCCGACTGACCGTTCGGAGGGTTCTACACGAACTGTTTGGAAGGTTCTGGACGGACCGTTTGGAGCGTCCGGTACGGTCGGGTTGGACGGTTTGGTCGGATGGTTCGGGGCAACTAGAGGAGCTCCGGACCTTCTTCCCGACTGACCTTTCGGATGGTTTTGGACGATCTGTTTGGAGGGTTCTGGACGGACCGTTTGGATTGTTCTGGATGGTCCATTCGGAGCGTCCGGGACGGTTGGGTTGGTCGGTTTGGTCGGATGGTTCGAGACAACTAGAGGAGATCCGGACCTTCTTCCCGACTGACCGTTCAGAGGGTTCTGGCCGTACTATTTGGAGTGGTTTGGACGGACCGTTTGGAGGTTCCGAGACGGTCGGGTTGGACAGTTTGGTCGGATTTTTCGAGACTTCTTGATGAAACCGGACCTTCTTTCGGATGGACCGTATGGAGGGTCCGGGTCCAACAGTTTGGAGGATTAGGGATGGTCGGGTTGGACAGTTTGGTCGGATGGTTCGGGACAACTAGAGCAGATCCGGTCCAACAGGGCTGCCAATCTGTCCAAGCATATTACAAGAAACTGAATTATGCTATGCATCGTGCCAATATCATGAATGCCTCAGAAGCAAGGGCATACTTCAAACAAGGTTTAAATCCTGAAATCTCTACTACTGTTCGTTTAAAATATAATGGTAGTATGCAGGACCTTGTGAATTTCGCCATCGAGGCGGAGGAAAGAGTTAAGAAGCCGCATACACCACGGTTCAATTTGGGCCAAAGTCTTGCGCCTTCATCAACTCAATCAGTTGGGTTTACTCTTCGAGTACCTAGAGCTGAAAAAGAGAAAGAAGCCCCTAATACGGTGCCACCCAAGGAAGCCAAGCCTTCAAGTCAAAAAGAAGAAGATGAAGCTTTAACCATGAAAGAAACTTCTTCAGTGGTAAATCAGGTTGAGTGCATCAAAGGTGAATGTGTGAGAGATACGACACGTGAAAAGGGAGTAGTAGATGAAGACAGAAGTGAGGGAGTTTTTGAAACTAACAATGTCGTCTCTACTTCTAATATTGTCTCTCATATTGTGCAAGTTTGTAATGAAGAAGATTTAGACACTAATGTAATCATCTCTACTTCTAGTGTTATTTCTTCTAATGTGCAGGTTGGTATTGAAGAAAGGGAGTTGCAAGCTGAACCTGCACTACCAAATGGAACTGATGAGGTACCAACATCATCTGAGGAGATTGTTAAAGGAAAAGGTACTAATCAGATTATACCACTAGAAAGGGGACCAACTTGTGAGAATACTCCTGCTTTAGATGTATCTACAAATAATCCTTGTGTTGATTTAGTAGAACCATGTAATAAATTGATACCTTATAATTTTGGTTATATGGAACTAATAACACACAAGGAAGTACTTGCTAGCATACCCTCTATCCATGTTTTATATGATAGCATGCTTGATGTCCCATGGATACATCAAGAAGAAAAGTTTAGTGCTTGTGAAAAATCTGCACTTACAGTACCTACATCAATTGAAGACAGCTTACAAGGAAATAACAAAGGTACTGATTTGGGAATACATCTAAAGATGAATACATTGGCCACTATTGTGATCACCCCTGTTATAGAGAATAATATTGCTAAATTAAGTTTTCCATGTGATCCAATATGTGACATATGTGCTGAATTGTGTGCATCTCAAACTGAAATAACTTTGCCTCATGTTTTGAGTACACCATGTGATAATATAAATGACTTGCCGACTGCTGTAGTTGCACCATGTGTTGATATTGTTCATGAACAATTGGATACTTCATGTGATACAAGTGCAACTTTACTTTCTGATTTGGTCACCCCTTCAGTTGCTATAAATTATTTATCCTTATGTGATCAAATAGATGAACTAGCTGATGAATTTTGTGCTTTATGTGATACAAATGAGTTACCTACTAATTTGGAAGCACAACATTATGATTTCCATGCTCCTAGTTCTAAAGTTGATAATTGGGATGAGCTTTGTGATATGGTTGATGACTTGTTAGAAATTTTGGACGCCCCAAGTCATGAGAAAAACCATATAGTTGTTGAGTTGAGCGCACCAAGTTATGAAATGATTTATGATATCGGCTCTCGTGGCATTAAATTTAATATGGATCATGTGCAATTAATTAGATTTTCCCTACTAATTCTTTATGTTATATTATGATGGATCCACCTATGTTTTTGAGACATACGAATGTGCACATGCTTGTTCCTTTTGATATGACCTCCAACTCTAGAGCTGACTTTGGGCAAAATACCTTGTGGTGTGATTGCTTGAGTTTTAGATCATTAAGTTATTCTAAATTTCAGCATGTTGTCACTAGTAAGTTGGGATCCATTAAAGTCTTTCCACCTAGGTTGGGATGGTTTAAGGAAGAGCATGATAACTCTGCACCTATATTTCAATGCTTCACTTATATTTGCAAATTTAGTTGCAATACTTGTTGTATTGAATGCATTGTGCAAACTCAAAAGGGCACCAAAATGGATGATATATATATATACCATGCATATACAGTGTTTCTTTTGTTTAGCACATCTCAAGCTTATCAAAAGCCGAGGATGGCTTTTCTTGAAGAAAGGGAGTATGATAAGAATCGCCCTACCAAGCTTGATGAATATGGTTCCAAGCTTGATGAAAATGGCTCAAGAAGCTCAAACACAACACCTACGCATGTTGGATCGATGACAAGAGTTCAATTCAAAGCTATCCAACATGAGGTGAATCTATTCCTTGCTAAATATCTACTTCATTTGAGCTTGAATGGTGTGCTACCTAATGCCTTGATCATTTGCACACTTAGGTTTGAGGAAAAAGGACTTGGAGGAAGTTTCAGAAGCCAATCCCGGTACTGCCAATTTCCAAAACCGGAGTCACCGACTTGTCAGCCTTAAAAGTCTTCAACTGCCGTAAAGTCTTCAGCTATAAAGTCTTCAACCTCCCTGAAGAACTTGAAGACTCAAGACAGAAGGCAATCCCGGAACTTGAACACTTGAAGACTTGAAGACTTGAAGACTTAAGATAGAAGGCAATCCCGGAACTTCCGACTTGAAGACTTGAAGAATTGAAGACTCAAGACAGAAGGCAATCCCGGAACTTCCGACTTGAAGACTTGAAGACTTGAAGACTTGAAGAATTGAAGACTCAAGACAGAAGGCAATCCCGGAACTTCCGACTTGAAAACTTGAAGACTTGAAGACTTGAAGAATCAAGACAGTAGCAGATCCCGGAACCACCGATTTTCAAACCGGAGCTTCCGACTTTTCTGTCTGTACTCAGATATTTTAGACTCTTATGTACTGTAGCAACATATACTGTAGCAAACCGTCGTATTGTAGCTACTGTAGCTACGTGTGCTGTAGCAAACCGTCCTACTGTAGCTACTAGTTGATATTTTGTTTGAGGTACCTTAAGCCTTAAGTCTTCAACCTCTATATATATGAGGTTGCTTCCCATGTGATGACTAGTGAAGAATTTCAGAATTGAAGAGAACTCTTGTTCCTCTAGAGTGTGAGCTATTTCCACCTCAACCAGGGATTGGGAGTTTATCTGAGATTGTTTCTCCATTGTTCTTGTGAATTCTTCGAGGATTGCTTGAACACGTTGCTCCACGTTAGTGAGTAACAAAAAGGGCCGAAGTGTGTGGTTGGGTGAATCGAGTGCTGCAGGCTTCCGTAATCAAGACGGTGGTTGGCTGTGTCATTCATCAGGCTTCACAGGCTAGTTATCCAGGATCCTACGTCGTGAAAATCGGGCAAACTTCGGGATTGATCATCCTCCTTCAGGGTGATTCACATCATAGGGACTTCTAGAGGAAACCGGACCTTCTTCCAGACGGACCGTTTGGAGCCTTCGGGACCAACAGTTTGCTGTGTCCGGGACGGTCGGGTTGGACGGTTTGGTCGGATGGTTCGGGACAACTAGAGTAGATCCAGACGTTCTTCACGACTGCGTTCAGAGGGATCTACATGAACTGTTTGGCGGGTTCTGGATGGACCGTTTGGATTGTTCTGGAAGGACCGTTTGGAGTGTCCGGGACGGTCGGGTCGAACAGTTTGGTCGGATCGATCGGGACGTCTAGAGGAACCGGACCTTCTTCCGGACGGAACGATTGGAGCCTTCGGGACCAACAGTTTGGAGGGTCCGGGACGGTCGGGTTGGACAGTTTGGTCGGATGGTTCGGGACACCTAGAGGAGATCTGGACCTTCTTCCCTACTGACCGTTCGGTATGTTCTGGACGAACTGTTTGGAGGGTTCTGGACAGACCGTTTGGAGGGTCCGGGACGGTCGGGTTGGACAGTTTGGTCGGATGGTTCGGATCTTCTAGATGAAACCGGACCTTCTTCCGGACGGACCGTTTGGAGCCTTCGGGACCAACAGTTTGGAGGGTCCGGGACGGTTTGGTCGGATGGTTCAGGACAAGTAGAGGAGATCCGGAGCTTCTTCCGGACGGACCGTTTGGACTGTTCTAGACGGTCTGTTTGGAGTGTTCAGGACGGGTCGAGTGGGACGGTTTGGTCGGATGGTTCGGGACACCTAGTGGAGATCCGGACCTTCTTCCCGACTGACAGTTTGGAGAGTTCTGGATGAACTGTTTGGATGGTTCTGGACGGACCGTTTGGATTGTTCTAGACGGACCGTTTGGAGCGTCCGGGACGGTTGGTCGGATTGTTCTAAACGGACCGTTTGGAGCGTCCGGGACGGTCGGGTTGGATGGTTTGGTCGGATGGTTCGGGGCAACTAGAGGAGCTCCGGACCTTCTTCCCGACTGACCATTTGGTGAGGTCTGGACGAACTGTTTGGAGAGTTCTCGACGGACCGTTTGGTGCCTCTGGGACGGTCGGGTTGGACGGTTTAGTCGAATGATTCGGGGCAACTAGAGGAGCTGCGGACCTTCTTCCCGACTGACCGTTCGGATGGTTGCGGACGAGCTGTTTGGAGGGTTCTAGACAGACCGTTTGGAGGGTCCGGCACAGTCGGGTTGGACAGTTTGGTCGGATGGTTCGGGACAATTAGAGTAGAGCCGTTCCTTCTTCCCAACTGACCGTTCGGAGGGTTCTAGATGAACTGTTTGGTGGGTTCTGGACGGACCGTTTGGAGTGTCCGGGACGGTCGGGTCGGACAGTTTGATCGGATCGTTCGGGACGTCTACAGGAAACCGGACCTTCTTCCGGACGCACCGTTTGGAGCCTTTGGGAGCAACAGTTTGGGGGGTCCGGGATGATCGGGTTGGACGGTTTGGTCGGATGGTTCTGGACAACTAGAGGAGATCCGGAGCTTCTTCCGGACGGACCGTTTGGAGTGTTCTGGACGGTCCGCTTGGAGTGTTCGGGACGGTCGGGTTGGACGGTTTGGTCGGATGGTCCGGTACACCTAGAGGAGATCCGAAAGAAGACTGACCGTTCGGAGAGTTCTGGACGAACTGTTTGGAGGGTGCTGGACGGACCGTTTGGATTGTTCTAGACGGACCATTTGGAGCGTGCGGGACGGTCGGGTTGGTCGGTTTGGTCGGATGGTTCGGGAAAACAAGAGGAGATCCGGACCTTCTTCCCGACTGACCGTTCGGAGGGTTCTGGTTGGAATGTTTGGAAGGTCCGGGATGGTCGTGTTACACAGTTTGTTCGGATGGTTCGGGACTTCTAGATGAAACTGGACCTTCTTCTGGATGAACCGTTTGGAGGCTTCGGGACCAGCAATTTGGAGAATTAGGGACGGTCGGGTTAGACGGTTTGGTCGGATGGTTTGGGATAACTAGAGGAGATCCGGAGCTTCCTCCGGACGGACTGTTCGGAGTGTTCTGGACGGTCGGGTTGGACGGTTTGGTCGGATGGTTCTAGATGGACCGTTTGGATTGTTCTAGACGGACCGTTTGGAGTGTCCGGGACGGTCGGGTTGGAGTGTCCTCGATGGTCGGGTCGGACAGTTTGGTCCGATCGTTTGGGACGTGTAAAGGAACCGGACCTTCTTCCAGACGGAACGATTCGAGCCTTCGGGACCGACAGTTTGGAGGGTCCGGGACGGTCGGGTTGGACGGTTTGGCGGATGGTTCGGGGCAACTAGACGAGCTCCGGACCTTCTTCCCGACTGACCGTTCGAACGGTTTTGGACGAACTGTTTGGAGGGTTCTTGACGGACTGTTTGGATTGTTCTGGACGGACCATTTGGAGCGCCCGGGACGGTCGGGTTGGTCGGTTTGTTCGGATGGTTCGGGACAACTAGAGGAGATCCGGATCTTCTTCCCGACTGACCGTTCGGAGGGTGCGTGGTGGTCAGGTTGGACAGTTTGGTCGGATTGTTCGGGACTTCTAGAGGAAACCGGAGCTTCTTCCAGACAGACCGTTTGGAGGCTTTGAGACCAACAGTTTGGAGTGTCCGGTACGGTCGGGCTGGACGGTTTGGTCGGATGGTTCGGGACAACTAGAGGAGATCCGGAGCTTTTTCCGAACGCACCGTTTGGAGTGTTCCGGACAGTCCGTTTGGAGTGTTCCGGACGGTCGGGTTGGACGGTTTGGTCGGATGGCTCGGGGCAACTAGAGGAGCTCCGGACCTACTTCCTGACTGACCGTTCGGATGGTTTTGGACGAACTGTTTTCAGGGTTCTGGATGGACCGTTTGGAGCGTCCGGGACGGTCGGGTTGGTTGGTTTGGTAGGATGGTTCGGGAGAACTAGAGTAGATCTGGACGTTCTTCCCGACTGACCGTCCGGAGAGTTCTGGACGTACTGTTTGGAGGGTTCTGGACGGACCGTTTGGTGGGTCCGGGGCTGCCGGGTTGGACACTTTGGTCGGATGGTTCGGGACATCTAGATGAAAACCGGACCTTCTTTCGGGCGGACTGTATGGAGGCTTCGGGACCAACAGTTTGGAGGATTAGGGGCGGTTGGGTTGGACGGTTTGGTCGGAAGGTTCGGGACACCTAGCGGAGATCCGGACCTTCTTCCCGGCTAGCCGTTTCGAGGGTTCTGGATGAACTGTTTGGTGGGTTCTGGACGGACCGTTTGGATTGTTCTGGACGGACCGTTTGGAGTCCCTGGGACGGTCGGGTTGGACGGTTTGGTCGGATGGTTCGGGGCAACTAGAGGAGATCCGGACAATCTCCCTGGCTAACCGTTCGGATGGTTTGGACGAACTGTTTGCCGGGTTCAGGACGGATCGTTTGGACTGTTCTGGACGGACCGTTTGGAGTGTCTGGGACGGTCGGATTGGATAGTTTGGTCTAATGGTTCAGGACACCTAGAGGAGATCCGGACCTTCTTCCCGACAGACCATTTGGAGGGATCTGGATGAGCTGTTTGGAGGGTTCTGGACGGACTGTTTGGAGGGTCCGGCACGGTCGGGTTGGACAGTTTGGTCGGATGGTTAGGGACTTTTAGAGGAAACCGGACCTTCTTCCGGATGAACCGTTTGGAGCCTTTGGGACCAACAGTTTGCTGTCTCCGGGACGGTCGGGTTGGACGGTTTGGTCGGATGGTTTGGCACAACTAGAGTAGATCCGGACCTTCTTCCCAACTGACCGTTCGGAAGGCTCTAGACGGACCATTTGGATTGTTCTGGACGGACCGTTTGGAGCATCTAGGACGGTCGGGTTGGAGTGTCCGGGACGGTCGGGTCGGACAGTTTGGTCGGATCGTTCGGGACGTCTAGAGGAACCGGACCTTCTTCCAGACGGAACGATTGTAGCCTTCGGGACCAACAGTTTGGTGGGTCCGGGACGGTCGGGTTGGACGGTTTGGTCGGATGGTTCGGGACAAGTAGAGTAGATCCAGACCTTCTTCCCAACTGACCGTTCGGAGGGTTCCACACGAACTGTTTGGAGGGTTCTGGACGGACCGTTTGGAGCGTCCGGTACGGTCGGGTTGGACTGTTTGGTCGGATGGTTCGGGGCAACTAGAGGAGCTCCGGACCTCCTTCCCGACTGACCGTTCGGATGGTTTTGGACGAACTGTTTGGAGGGTTCTGGACGGACCATTTGCTATCTCCGGGACGGTCGGGTTGGACTGTTTGGTCAGATGGTTCAGCACAACTAGAGTAGATCCGGACCTTCTTTCCGACTGACCGTTCGGAAGGTTCTAGACGGACCATTTGGATTGTTCTGCACGGACCGTTTGGAAAGTCCGGGAGGTCGGGTTGGGGTGTCCGGGACGGTCGGGTCGGACAGTTTGGTCGGATCGATCGGGACGTCTAGAGGAACCGGACCTTCTTCCGAACGGAACGATTGGAGCCTTCGGGAGCAACAGTTTCAAGGGTCCGGGACGGTCGGGTTGGACGGTTCGGTCGGATCTTTCGGGACAACTAGAGTAGATCCGGGCCTTCTTCCAGACTGACCGTTCGGAGGGTTCTAGACGAACTGTTTGGAAGGTTCTGGATGGACCGTTTGGATTGTTCTGGACGGACCGTTTGGATTGTTCTGGATTGACCGTTCGGAGGGTTCCACACGAACTGTTTGGAGGGTTCTGGACGGACCGTTCCGAGCTCCGGTACGGTCGGGTTGGACGGTTTGGTTGGATGGTTCGGGGCAACAAGAGGAGCTCTGGACCTTCTTCCAGACTGACCGTTCGGATGGTTTTGGACGAACTGTTTAGAGGGTTCCCGACTGACCGTTCGGAGGGTTCTGGACGGACCGTTTGGAGTGTCCGGGACGGTCGGGTTGGTCGGTTTGGTCGGTTGGTTCGGGGCAACTAGAGGAGATCCGGATCTTCTTCCCGACTGACCGTTTGGAGGGTTCTGGACGGACTGTTTGGAGGGTTCTGGACGGATCGTTTGGAGGGTGCGAGATGGTCAGGATGGACAGTTTGGTCGGATTGTTCAAGACTTCTACAGGAAACCGGACCTTCTTCCGGACGGACCGTTTGGAGGCTTCGGGGCCAACAGTTTAGTCGGATGGTTTTGGGACAAGTAGTGGAGATCCGGAGCTTCTTCCGAACAGACCGTTTGGAGTGTTCCGGACGGTCCGTTTGGAGTCTTCAGGACGGTCGGGTTGGACGGTTTGGTCGCATGGTTCGGGATACCTCGCAGAGATCCGGACCTTCTTCCCGACTAACCGATTGGAGGGTTCTGGGCGAACTGTTTGGTGTGTTCTGGACGGACCGTTTGGATTGTTCTGGACGGACCGTTTGGAGTGTCCGGGACGGTCGGGTTGGACGGTTTGGTCAGATGGTTCGGGGCAACTAACGGAGCTCCGGACCTTCTTCCTGACTGACCGTTCGGATGGTTTTGGACGAATTGTTTGGAGGGTTCTGGACGGGACCGTTTGGATTGTTCAGGACGGTCCGTTTGGAGCCTTCGGGACCAACAGTTTGCTGTGCCCGGGACGGTCGGGTTGGACCGTTTGGTCGGATAATTCGGGACAACTAGAGTAGATCCGGACCTTCTTCCCAACTGACCGTTTGGAGGGTTCTAGACGAACTGTTTGGAGGGTTCTGGACGGACCATCTGGATTGTTCTGGACGGACCGTTCGGAGTGTCCGGGACGGTCGGGTCAGACAGTTTGGTCGGATCGTTCGGGATGTCTAGAGTAAACCGGACCTTCTTCCGGATGGTCGGTTTGCAGCCTTCAAGACCAACAGTTTGGAGGGTCCGGGACGGTCGGGTTGGACGGTTTGGTCGGATGGTTCGGGACAAGTAGAGGAGATCCGGAGCTTCTTCCGGACAGACCATTTGAGTGTTCCGGACGGTCCGTTTGGAGTGTTCGGGACGGTTGGGTTGGACGGTTTGGTCGGATGGTTCGGGACACCTAGCGGAGATCCGGACCTTCTTCCCGACTAGCCGTTTGGAGGGTTCTGGACGAACTGTTTGGTGGGTTCTTCCCGACAGACCGTTCGGATGGTTTTGGACGAACTGTTTGTAGGGTTCTGGACAGACCGTTCGGATGGTTTTGGACGAACTGTTGTAGGGTTCTGGACAGACCGTTTGGACAGTTTAGAGCATCCGGGACGGTCGGGTTGGACAGTTTGTTCTGATGGTTCAGGACACCTCTTGAGATCCGGACCTTCTTCCCGACTGACCGTTTGGAGGTATCTGGACGAGCTGTTTGGAGGGTTTTGGACGGTCTATTTGGAGTGTCCGACACGGTCGGATTGGACAGTTTGGTCGGATGGTTAGGGTCTTCAAGGGGAAACCGGACGTTCTTGCGAATGGACCGTTTGGAGCCTTCGGGACCAACTGTTTGCTGTTTCCAGGGCGGTCGGGTTGGATGGTTTGGTCGGATGCTTCAGGACAACTAGAGTAGATCCGGGCCTTCTTGCAGACTGACCGTTCGGAGGGTTCTAGACGAACCGTTTGGAAGGTTCTGGATGGACCGTTTGGATTGTTCTGGATGGACCGTTTGGAGTGTCCGGGACGGTCGGGTCGGACAGTTTGGTCGGATCGTTCAGGACGTCCGGAGGGAACCGGACGTCCTTCTGGACGGACCGTTTGGAGCCTTCGGGACCAACAGTTTGGAGGATGAGGAACGGTCGGGTTGGAAGGTTTGGTCGGATGGTTCGGGACAAGTAGAGGAGATCCGGAGCTTCTTCCGGACGGACCGTTTGGAGTGTTCTGCATGGTCCGTTTGGAGTGTTCGGACGGTCGGGTTGGACGGTCTGGTCGGATGGTTCGGGACACCTAGCGGAGATCCGGATCATCTTCCCGACTAACCGTTTGGAGCGTTTTGGACGTGTTTGGTGGCTTCTGAACGGACCGTTCTGATTGTTCTGGACGGACCGTTTGGAGCGTCCGGGACGGTCGGGTTGGACGGTTTGGTCGGATGGTTCGGGGCAACTAGAGCAGCTCCAGACCTTCTTCCCGACTGACCGTTCGGATGGTTTTGGACGAACTGTTTGGAGGGTTCTGGACAGACCGTTTCGATAGTTCTGGAGGAAACGTTTGGAGCGTCCGGGACGGTCGGGTTGGTCGGTTTGGTCGGATGGTTCGGGACAACTACAGGACATCCGGACATTCTTCCCGACTGACCGTCCAGAGGGTTCTGGACGGATTGTTTGGAGGGTTCTGGACGGACCGTTTGGAGGTTCCGGGGCTGTCGGGTTAGATAGTTTGGTCGGATGGTTGGGGAGTTCTAGATGAAACCAGACCTTCTTCCGAACGGATCGTATGGAGGCTTCGGGACCAACAGTTTTGGAGGATTAGGGACGATCGGGTTGGACGGTTTGGTCAGAAGGTTCGGGGCACCTAGCGGAGATCCGGACCTTCTTCCCGACTAGCTGTTTGGAGGGTTCTGGATGAACTTTTTGGTGCGTTCTGGACGGACCGTTTGGAGTGTCTTGGACGGTCGGGTTGGACAGTTTGGCTCGGTGGTTCTGGACACCTGTAGGAGATCCGGACCATCTTCCCGACTGACCGTTTGGAGGGATCTGGACGAGCTGTTTTGAGGGTTCTGGACTGACCGTTTGGAGGGTCCGGCATGGTCGGGTTGGACAGTTTGGTCGGATGGTTGGGGACTTATAGAGGAAACCGGACCTTCTTCCGGACGGACCGTTTGGCCGGATGGCTCGGGAGACCTCGTGGAGATCCGGAACTTCTTCCGGACTAACCGCTTGGAGGGTTCTGAACGAACTGTTTGGTGGGTTCTGGACGGACCGTTTGGATTGTTCTGGACGGACCGTTTCAAGCGTCCGGGACGGTCGGGTTGGATGGTTTGGTCGGATGGTTCGGGACAACTAGAGTAGATCCAGACCTTCTTCCCGACTAACCGTTCGGAGGGTTCCACACGAACTATTTGGAGGGTTCTGGACGGACCATTTGGAGCGTCCGGTACGGTCGGGTTGTACGGTTTGGTCAGATGGTTCGGGGCAACTAGAGGAGATCCGGACATCCTTCTGATTGACCGTTCGGATGGTTTTGGACGAACTGTTTGGGGGTTCGGGGCGGACTGTTTGGATTGTTCTGGACGGACCGTTTGGAGCGTCCGGGACGGTCAGGTTGGTCGGTTTGGTCGGATGGTTCGGGACAACAATAGGAGATCCGGATCTTTTTCCCGACTGACCGTTCGGAGGGTCTGGACGGATTGGTTGGAGGCTTCTGGACGGTCCATTTGGAGGGTACGAGACGGTCAGGTTGGACAGTTTGGTCGGATTGTTCGGGACTTCAAGAGGAAACCGGACCTTCTTCCGGACGGACCGTTTGGAAGTTCGGGACCAACAGTTTGGAGTTTCCGGGACGGTCGGGTTAGACTGTTTGGTCGGATGGTTCGGGACAACTAGAGAAGATCCAGAGCTTCTTCCGAATGGACCGTTTGGAGTGTTCCGGACGGTCCGTTTGGAGTGTTCGGGACAGTCGGGTCGGACGGTTTGGTCGGATGGTTCGGGACACCTCGCGGAGATCTGGACCTTCTTTCCGACTAACCGCCTGGAGGGTTCTGGACGAACTGTTTGGTGGGTTCTGGACGGACCGTTTGAATTGTTCTGGACGGGACCGTTTGTATTGTTCTGGACGGACCGTTTGGACTGTTCTGGACAGACCGGTTGGAGTGTCCGGGACGGTCGGGTTGGACGTTTTGGTCGGATGGCTTGGGGCAACTAGCGGAGCTCCGGACCTTCTTCCCGACTGATCGTTCGGATGGTTTTGGACGAACTGTTTGGAAGGTTCTGGACGGAGCGTTTGGATTGTTCAGGACAGTCTGTTTGGAGCCTTCGGGAACAACAGTTTGCTGTGTCCGAGACGGTCGGGTTGGATGGTTTGGTCGAATAATTCAGGACAACTAGAGTAGATCCGGACCTTCTTCCCAACTGACCGTTCAGAGGGTTCTAGACGAACAGTTTGGAGGGTTCTGGGCGGACCATCTGGATTGTTCTGGACGGGCTGTTTGGAGTGTCCGGGACGATCGGGTCGGACAGTTTGGTCGGATCGTTCGGAACCTCTAGAGGAAACCGGACCTTCTTCTGGACGGACGGTTTGGAGCCTTCGGGACCAACATTTTGGAGGGTCCGGGATGGTCGGGTTGGACGGTTTGGTCGGATGGTTCGGGACAAGTATAGGAGATCCGGAGCTCCTTCCGGATGGACTGTTTAGAGTGTTCCGGACAGTCCGTTTGGAGTGTTTGGGACGGTTGGGTTGGACGGTTTGGTCGGATGGTTCGGGACGCCTAGATGAGATCCGGACCTTCTTCCCGACTGACTGTTTGGAGAGTTCTGGACGAACTGTTTGGAGGGTTCTGGATGGACCGTTTGGATTGTTCTGGACGGACGGTTTGGAGCGTCCGGGACAGTCGGGTTGCACGGTTTGGTCGGATGGTTCGGGGCGCCTAGATGAGATCCGGACCTTCTTCCGACTGACCGTCTGGAGAGTTCTGGACGAACTGTTTGGAGGGTTCTGGACGAACTGTTTGGAGGGTTCTGGACGGACCGTTTGGATTGTTCTGGACAGATCGTTTGGAGCGTCCGGGACAGTCGGGTTGCACGGTTTGGTCGGTTGGTTCGGGGCAACTAGAGGAGCTCCGGACCTTCTTCCCGACTGACCATTTGGAGCATTCTAGACGAACTATTTGGTGGGTTCTGGACGAACCGTTCTGATTGTTGTGGACGCACCATTTGGAGCGTCCGGGACGGTCGGGTTGGACGGTTTGGTCGGATAGTTCGGGGCAACTGGAGGGGCTCCGGACCTTCTTCCCGACTGACCGTCCGGAGGGTTCTGGACGGACTGTTTGACCTGTTCTGGACGGACCGTTCGGAGGGTCCGGGGCGGTCGGGTTGGACAGTTTGGTCGGATGGTTCGGGGACTTCTAGATGAACCTGGGCCTTCTTCCGGACGGACCGTATGGAGGCTTCGGGACCAATAGTTTGAAGGATTATGGACGGTCGGGTTGGACGGTTTGGTCGGATGGTTCGGGACACCTAGCGGAGATCCGGACCTTCTTCTCGACTAGCCGTTTGGAGGGTTCTGGACGAACTGTTTGGTGGGTTCGGACGGACCGTTTGGAGCGTCCGGGACGGTCAGGTTGGACGGTTTGGTCGGATGGTTCGGGGCAAGTAGAGGAGCTCTGGACCTTCTTCCCGACTGACCGTTCGGATGGTTTTGGATGAACTGTTTGGAGGGTTCTGGACGAATTGTTTCGTGGGTTCTGGACGGAACGTTTGGATTGATCTGGACGGAACGTTTGGAGCGTCCGGGACAGTCGGTTTGGATGGTTCGGGACAACTAGAGGAGATCCGGACCTTCTTCCCGACTGACCGTCCGGAGGGTTCTGGACGGACTGTTTGGAGGGTTCTGGACGGACCGTTTGGAGGGTCCAGGGCGGTCGGGTTGGATAGTTTGGTCGGATGGTTCGGGACTTCTGGATGAAATCGGACCTTCTTCCGGACGGACCGTATGGAGGCTTCGGGACCAACAGTTTCGAGGATTAGGGACAGTCGGGTTGGACGGTTTGGTCGGATGGTTCGGGACACCTAGCGGAGATCCGGACGTTCTTCCCGACTGACCGTTTGGAGAGTTCTAGACGAACTGTTTGGAGGGTTCGGACGGACCGTTTGGATTGTTTTGGACGGACCGTTTGGAGCGTCCGGGACAGTCGGGTTAGACGGCTTGGCCGGATGGTTCGAGGCAATTAGAGAAGCTCTGGACCTTCTTCCCAACTGACCGTTCGGATTGTTTTGGACGAACTGTTTGGAGCGTTCTGGACAGACCGTTTGGATTGTTCTGGATGGGACCGTTTGGATTGTTTTGGACGAACTGTTTGGTGGGTTCTGGTCAGACCATTTGGATTGTTCTGGATGGACCGTTTGGAGTGTTCGGGACGGTCAGGTTGGACAGTTTGGTCGGATGGTTAGGGACTTCTAGAGGAAACCGGACCTTCTTCCGGACGGACCGTTTGGAGCCTTCGGGACCAACAGTTTGTTGTGTCCGGGGACGGTCGAGTCGGACGGTCTGGTCGGATGGTTCGGGACAACTAGAGTAGATTTGGACCTTCTTCCCGACTGACCGTTCGGAGGGTTCTAGACGAACTATTTGGAAGGATCTGGACGGACCGTTTGGATTGTTCTGGATGGACCGTATGGAGTGTCCGGGACGGTCGGGTCGGATAGTTTGGTCGGATCGTTCGGGACGTCTAGAGGAACCGGACCTTCTTCCAGATGGAACGACTGGAGCCTTCGGGACCAACAATTTGGAGGGTCCATACATCCAGACCTTCTTCCCAACTGACCGTTCGGAGGGTTCTACACGAACTGTTTGGAGGGTTCTGGACGGACCGTTTGGAGCGTCCGGTACGGTTGGGTTGGACGGTTTGGTCGGATGGTTCGGGGTAACTAGAGAAGCTTCGGACCTTCTTCCCGACAGACCGTTCGGATGGTTTTGGGCGAACTCTTTGGACGCTTCTGGATGGAAAGTTTGGTGGGTCCGAAGCGGTCGGGTTGGTCAATTTGGTCGGATGGTTCGGGACTTCTAGATGAAACCGGACCTTCTTCCGGACGGACCGTATGGCGGCTTCGGGACGAACAGTTTGGAGTCTCCGGGACGGTCGGGTTGGACGGTTTGGTCGGATGGTTCGAGACAACTAGAGGAGATCCGGAGCTTCTTCCGAACGGACCGTTTGGTGTGTTCCAGACGGACCGTTTGGATTTCCGGCACGGTCGGGTTGGACAATTTGGTCGGATGGATAGGGACTTCTTTAGGAAGCCGGACCTTCTTCCAGACGGACCGTTTGGAGCCTTCGGGACCAACAGTTTGCTGTGTCCAGGACGGTCGGGTCGGACGGTTTGGTAGGATGGTTCGGTAGAACTAGAGTAGATCCGGACCTTCTTCCCAACTGACCGTTCGGAGGGTTCTAGACGAACTATTTGGAAGGTGCTGGATGGACCGTTTGGATTGTTCTGGACGGACCGTTTGGAGTGTCCGGGACAGTCGGGTCGAACAGTTTGGTCGGATCGTTCGGGACGTCTAGAGGAACCGGACGTTCTTCTGGACGGACCGTTTCGAGCTTTCGGGACCAACAGTTTGGAGGATGAAGGACGGTCGAGTTGGACGGTTTGGTCGGATGGTTCAGGACAACTAGAGTAGATGCAGACCTTCTTCCCGACTGACCGTTCGGAGGGTTCTACACGAACTGTTTGGAGGGTTCTGGACGGACCGTTTGGAGCGTCTGGTACGGTCGGGTTGGATGGTTTTGTTGGATGGTTCGGGGCAACTAGAGGAGCTCCAGACCTTCTTCTCGACTGACCGTTCGGATGGTTTTGGATGAACTAGGAGATCCGGACCTTCTTCCCAACTGACTGTTTGGAGGGATCTGGACGAGCTGCTTTGAGGGTTCTGGACGGATCGTTTGGTTGGTCCTGCACGGTCCGGTTTGGACAGTTTAGTCGGATGGTTTGGGACTTCAAGAGGAAACCGGACCTTCTTCCGGACGGACCGTTTGGAGCCTTCGGGACCAACAGTTTGCTGTGTCCAGGACAGTCGGGTTGGACGGTTTGGTCGGATGGTTGTTCGAGACAACTGCAGTAGATCCGGACCTTCTTCCCGACTGACCGTTCGGGTTGGACGGTTTGGTCGGATGGTTGTTCGGGACAACTCCGGCTTACTGTAGTGCACTGTAGCACCAACCTAGACCCCCTATAAATAGGAGGGTACCCCCATACGTAAGAGGAGACTTGAAATTTCAGAATTGAGAGAGCTCTTGCTCCTTTAGTGTGTGAGGTATTTCCACCACATAGAGGATTGGGAGTTATCTGAGATTTGCTTCTCCGTTGTTCTTGCGATTGCTTGACGATTGCTTTAACGTGTTGCTCCACGTTAGTGAGTAACAAAGGGCCGAAGCGTGTTGTTGGAAAAATCGAGTGCTGTAGGCTTCCGTAATCGAGACGGTGGTTGACGGTGTCATTCATCAGGCTTCACGGGCTAGTTATCCCAGAAACCTATGACGTGAAGATCGGGCACCCCCGGTTCGCATCAGGCACGGTCAGGTTGGACAGTTTAGTCGGATGGTTAGGGACTTCAAGAGGAAACCGGACCTTCTTCCGGACGGGACCGTTTGGAGCCTTCGGGACCAACAGTTTGCTATGCCCAAGACGGTCGGGTCAGACGGTTTGGTCGGATGGTTGTTCGGAACAACTAGAGTAGATCCGGACCTTCTTCCCGACTGACCGTTCGGAGGGTTCTAGACGAACTATTTGGAAGGTTCTAGACGGACCGTTTGGATTGTTCTGGACGGACCGTTTGGATTGTTCTGGACGGACCGTTTGGATTCTTCTGGACGGACCGTTTGGAGTGTCCGGGACGGTCGGGTCGGACAGTTTGGTCGGATCATTCGGGACGTCTAGAGGGAACCAGACGTTCTTTCGGACGGACCGTTTGGAGCCTTCGGGACCAACAGTTTGGAGGATGAGGGACGGTCGGGTTGGACGGTTTGGTCGGCTGGTTCGGGACAAGTAGAGGAGATCCGGAGCTTCTTCCAGATTGACGGTTTGGAGTGTTCTGGATGGTCCGTTTGGAGTGTTCGGGACGGGCGGGTTGGATGGTTTGGTCGGATGGTTAGGGACTTCCAGAGGAAACCGGACCTTTTTCCGGACGGACCGTTTGGAGCCTTCGGGACCAACAGTTTGCGGTGTCCGGGACGGTCGGGTTGGACGGTTTGGTCGGATGGCTCGGGACAACTAGAGTAGATCCAGACCTTGTTCCCGACTGACCGTTCGGAGGGTTCTACACAAACTGTTTGCAGGGTTCTGGACGGACCGTTTGGATTGTTCTGGACGGACCGTTTGGAGTGTCCGGGACGGTCCGGTCGGACAGTTTGATCGGATCGTTCAGGACATCTAGAGGAACTGGACCTTCTTCCAGACGGAACGATTGGAGCCTTCGGGACCAACAGTTTGGAGGCTCCGAGATGGTCGGGTTGGATGGTTTGGTTGGATGGTTCGGGACAACTAGAGTAGATCCAGGTCTTCTTCCCGACGGACCGTTCGGAGGGTTCTACACGAATTGTTTGGAGGGTTCTAGACGGACCGTCCGGAGCGTCCGGTACGGTTCGGTTGGACGGTTTGGTCGATGGTTTGGGGCAACTAGAGGAGCTTCGGACCTTCTTCCCGACTGACCGTTCGGATGGTTCTGGATACCTGTAGGAGATCCGGACCTTCTTCCCAACTGACCGTTTGGAGGGATCTGGATGCGCTGTTTGGAGTGTTCTGGACGGACCGTTTGGAGGGTCCGGCACGGTCGGGTTGGACAGTTTGGTCAGATGGTTCGGGTCTTCTTGATGAAACCGGACCTTCTTCCGAACGGACCGTTTAGAGTATTCCGGACGATCCGGTTGGAGTGTTCGGGACGGTCGGGTTGGACGGTTTGGTCGGATGGTTCGGGACACCTAGCGGAGATCCAGACCTTCTTCCTGACTAACTGTTTGGAGGGTTCTAGACGAACTGTTTGTTAGGTTTGGAGGGTTCTGGACGGACCGTTTGGATTGTTCTGGACGAACCGTTTCGAGCGTCCGGGACGGTCGAGTTAGATGGTTTGGTCGGATGGTTCGGGGCAACTAGACGAGCTCCGGACCTTCTTCCCGACTGACCGTTCGGAGGGTTCTACACGAACTATTTGGAGGGTTCTGGACGGACCGTTTGGATTGTTCTGGACGGACTGTTTGGAGCGTCCAGGACGGTCGGGTTGGTCAGTTTGCTTGGATGGTTCGAGACAACTAGAGGAGATTGGACCTTCTTGCCGACTGACTGTTTGGAGGGTTCTAGACGGACTGTTTGGAGGGTTCTGGATGGACCGTTTGGAGGGTCCGGGACGGTCGGGTTGGATAGTTTGGTCAGATTTTCGGACGGACCGTATGGAGGCTTCGGGACCAACAGTTTGGAGGATTAGGGACGGTCGGATTGGACGGTATGGTCGGATGGTTCGAGGCAACTAGAGGAGATCTGGAGCATCTTCCGAACGGACCGTTTGGAGTGTTCGGGACGGTCGGGTTGGACGGTTTGGTTGGATGGTTCGAGACACCTAGCGGAGATCCGGACCTTCTTCCCAACTAACCGTTTGCCGGGTTCGGGACGAACTGTTTCGTGGGTTCTGGACGGACCGTTTGGAGCGTCCGGGACGGTCGGGTTGGACTGTTTGTTCGGATGGTTCGGGGCAACTAGAGGAGCTCCGGACCTTCTTCCCGACTGACCGTTCGGATGGTTTTGGACGAACTGTTTGGAGGTTTCTGGACGGACCGTTTGGATTGTTCTGGTCGGACCGTTTGACCTGTCCGGGACGGTCGGGTTGGACAGTTTGGTTTGATGGTTCTGGACACTTGTAGGAGTTCCGGACCTTCTTCCCGACTGACCATTTGGAGGTATCTGGACGAGCTGTTTAGAGGGTTCTGGACGGACTGTCTGGGGGGTCTGGCACGGTCGGGTTGGAAAGTTTGGTCGGATGGTTAGGGACTTCAAAATGAAACCGGACCTTTTTCCGGACGGACCGTTTGGAGCCTCCGGGACCAACAGTTTGCTTTGTCCGGGACTGTTGGGTTGGACGGTTTGGTCGGATGGTTCAGGACAACTAGAGTAGATCCAGAACTTCTTCCCCGCTGACCGTTCGGAGGGTTCTGGACGGACGGTTTGGACGGTCCGGGACGGGTCGGGTCACACAGTTTGGTCGGATGGTTCGGGACAACTAGAGTAGATCCAGAACTGGTTCTGGACTGACCGTTTGGATTGTTCCGGATGAACCGTTTGGAGTGTTCGGGACGATCGGGTCGGACAGTTTGGTCTGATGGTTCTGGACGCCTGTAGGAGATCCGGACCTTCTTCCCGACTGACTGTTTGGAGTGATCTGGATGAGCTGTTTGGAGGGTTCTGGACGGACCGTTTGGTGGGTCCGGCACGGTCGGGTTGGACAGTTTGGTCGGGTGGTTAGGGACTTCTAGAGGAAACTGGACCTTCTTCCGGACGGACTTTTTGGAGCCTTCGGGACCAACAGTTCGCTGTGTCCGGAACAGTCGGGTTGGACGGTTTGGTCAGATGGTTCGGAACAACTAGTGTACATCAAGACCTTCTTCCCTACTGACCGTTTGGATTGTTCTGGACGGACCATTTGGATTGTTCTGGACGGACCGTTCGGATTGTTCTGGACGAACCGTTTGAAGTGTCTGGGACGGTCGGGTCGGACGGTTTGGTCGGGTCGTTCGGGACATCTAGATGAACCAGACCTTCTTCCGGACGGAACGATTGGTGCCTTCGGGACCAACAGTTTGGAGTCTCCGGGACGGTCAGGTTGGACGGTTTGATCGGATGGTTCAGGACACCTAGAGGAGATCCGGACCTTCTTCCCTACTGACCGTTCGGAGAGTTCTGGACGAACTGTTTGGAGGATTCTGGACGGACCGCTTGGATTGTTCTGGACGGACCGTTTGGAGCGTCCAGGACGGTCGGGTTAGTCGGTTTGGTCGAATGGTTCGGGGCAACTAGAGGAGATCAGGACCTTCTTCCCGACTGACTGTTCGGAGGGTTCTGGCCGGACTGTTTGGAGGGTTCTGGATGGACCGTTCGGAGGGTCCGGGATGGTCGGGTTGGACAGTTTGGTCAAATGGTTCGGGTCTTCTAGATGAAACCGGACCTTCTTCCGAACGGGCAATTGTTTGGAGTGTTCGGGACGGTCGGGTTGGACGGTTTGGTCAGATGGTTCGGGACACCTCGCGGAGATCCGGACCTTCTTCCCGACTGACCGTTGGGATGGTTTTGGACGAACCGTTTGAAGGGTCCGGGACGGTCGGGTTGGACAGTTTGGTCTGATGGTTCTAGACAACTGTTGGAGATCTAGACCTTCTTCCCAACTGATCGTTTGGAGGTATCTGGACGAGCTGTTTGGAGGGTTCTAGACAGACCGTTTGGAGGGTTCTGGACGAACCGTTTGGACTGTTCTGGACGGACCGTTTGGAGTGTCTGGGACAGTCGGGTTGGATAGTTTGGTCTAATGGTTCAGGACACCTAGAGGAGATCCGGACCTTCTTCCCGACAGACCATTTGGAGGGATCTGGATGAGCTGTTTGGAGGGTTTTGGACGGACTGTTTGGAGGGTCCGGCACGGTCTGTTGGACAGTTTGGTCGAATGGTTAGGGACTTCTAGAGGAAACCGGACCTTCTTCCCGACTGACCATTTCGAGAGGTCTGGACGAACTGTTTGGAGGGTTCTGGACGGACCGTTTGGATTGTTCTGGATGGACCGTTTGGAGCTTCCGGTACGGTCGGGTTGGACAGCTTGGTCGGATGGTTACGGACTTCTAGAGGAAACCGGAACTTCTTCCGAATGGACCGTTTGGAGCCTTCAGGACCAACAATTTGCTGTGTCCGGGACGGTCGGGTTGGACGGTTTGGTCGGATGGTTCGGGACAACTAGAGTAGATCCGGACCTTCTTCCCGACTGACCGTTCGGAAGGTTCTAGACGGACCGTTTGGATTGTTCTGGATGGACCGTTTGGAGCGTCCGGGACGATCGGGTTGGACGGTTGGTCGGATGGTTCGGGACACCTAGCGGAGATCCGGACCTTCTTCCCGACTGACTGTTTGGAGAGTTCTGGACGAACTGTTTGGTGGGGTCTGGACGGACCGTTTGGATTGTTCTGGATGGACCGTTTGGAGTGTCCGGGACGGTCGGGTAGGAAAGTTCGGTCTGATGGTTCAGGACACATAGAGGAGATCCGGACCTTCTTCCCGACTGACCGTTTGGAGGGATCTGGACGAGATGTTTGGTGGTTTCAGGACGGTCCGTTTGTATTGTTCTGGACGGACCATTTGGGGTGTCTGGGAAGGTTGGGTCGAACAGTTTGGTCGGATCATTCGGGACGTCTAGAGGAAACAGGACCTTCTTCCGGACGGACTATTTGGAGTCTTCGGGACCAACAGTTTGGAGGGTCGGCGACGGTCGGGTTGGATGGTTTGGTCGGATGATTCGGGACAACTAGAGGAGATCCGGAGCTTCGTCCCGACTGACCGTTCGGAGGGTTCTGGATGGACTGTTTGGCGCGTCGGGGACGGTCGGGTTGGTCGGTTTGGTCGGCTGGTTCGGGACACCTAGAGGAGATCCGGACCTTCTTCCCGACTGACCGTTCGGATTGGCCTGGACGGACCGTTTGGAGTGTCCGGGGCGGTCGGGTCAGACTATTTGGTCGGATCGTTCGGGACGTCTAGAGGGAACCGGACGTTCTTCCGGACGGACCGTTTGGAGCCTTCGGGACCAACAGTTTGGAGGATGAGGGACGGTCGGGTTAGACGGTTTGGTCGGATGGTTCGGGAGAACTAGAGGAGGTCCGGAGCTTCTTCTGGACGGACCGTTTGGAATGTTCTGGATGGTCTGTTTGGATGTTAGGGACGGTCAGGTTGGACGGTTTGGTCGGATGGTTCGGGACAAATAGAGATCTGGACCTTCTTCCCGACTGACCGTTTGGAGGGTTCTGGACGGTCCGCTTGGATTCTTCTGGACAGTCCATTTGGATTGTACTGGACAGACCTTTTGGAGGGTCCGGGAAAGTCGGGTTCGTCCGTTTGGCCAGATGGTTCGGGACTTGTAGAGGAAACCAAACCTTCTTACGGACGGACCGTTTGTAGGCTTTGGGACGAACAGTTTGGAGGATGAGGGACGGTCGGGTTGGTCGGTTTGGTCAGATGGTTTGGGACAAGTAGAGGAGATCCGGAGCTTCTTCCGGACAGACCGTTTGGAGTGTTCTGGATGGTCCGTTTGGAGTGTTCGGGACAGTCGGGTTGGACGGTTTGGTCGGATGGTTCGGGACACCTAGTGGAGATCCGGACCTTCTTCCCGACTGACCGTTCGGAGGGTTCTGCATGGACTGTTTGGAGGGTTCTGGATGGACCGTTTGGAGGGTCCAAGACGGTCGGGTTGGACAGTTTGGTCAGATGGTTCGGGTCTTCTAGATGAAACCGGACCTTCTTCCGAACGAACCATTGTTCGGAGTGTTCGGGACGGTCGGGTTGGACGGTTTTGGTCGGATGGTTCGGGACACCTAGCGGAGATCCGGACCTCCTTCCCGACTGACCGTTCGGATTGCTTTGGACGAACTGTTTGGAGGGTTCTAGACGGACCGTTTGGATTGTTCTGGACGGACCGTTTGAAGGGTCCGGGACGGTCGGGCTGGACGGTTTGGTCAGATGGTTCTGGACACCTATAGGAGATCCGGACATTCTTCCCGACTGACCGTTTGGAGGTATCTGGACGTGCTATTTGGAGGGTTCCGGACAGACCGTTTGGAGGGTCCGGCACGGTCGGGTCGAACAGTTTGGTTGGATGGTTAGGGACTTCTAGAGGAATCGGACCTTCTTCCCGACTGACCGTTTGGAGAGTTCTGGGCGGACTGTTTGGAGGCTTCTGGACGGACCGTTTGGATTGTTTTGGAAGGACCGTTTTTAGTGTCCGGGACGGTCGGGCTGGGTGGTTTGGTCGGGTGGTTTGGGCCAACTAGAGGAGCTCTAGACCTTCTTCTCGACTGACCATTTGGAGAGGTCTGGACGAACTGTTTAGAAGGTTCTGGACAGACCGTTTGGATTGTTCTAGATGGACCGTTTGGAGGGATCTGGACGAGCTGTTTGGAGGGTTCTGGACGGACCGTTTGGAGCGACCGGCACGGTCGGGTTGGACAGTTTGGTCGGATGGTTAGGGACTTCTAGAGGAAACCGGACCTTCTTCCGAACGGACCGTTTGGAGCCTTCGGGACGAACAGTTTGCTGTGTCTGGGACGGTCGGGTTGGACGGTTTGGTCGGATGGTTCGGGACAACTAGAGTAGATCCGGACCTTCTTTCCGACTGACCGTTCAGAAGGTTCTAGACGGACCGTTTAGATTATACTGGACGGACCGTTTGGAGCGTCCGGGACGGTCAGGTTGGACGGTTTTGTCGGATGGTTCGGGACACCTAGCGGAGATTCGGACCTTCCTCCCGACTGACCGTTTGGATTGTTCTGGACGGACCGTTTGGATTGTTCTGGACGGACTGTTTGGAGTGTCCGGGACGGGCGGGTAGGAAAGTTCAGTCTGATGGTTTAGGACACATAGAGGAGATCCGGACCTTCTTCCCGACTGACCGTTTGGAGGGATCTGGACGAGATGTTTGGACGGTTCAGGACGGACCGTTTGGATTGTTCTGGACGGACCGTTTGGGGTGTACGGGACGGTCGGGTCGGACAGTTTGGTCAGATCGTTTGGGACGCCTAGAGGAAACAGGACCTTCTTCCAGACGGACTATTCGGAGTCTTCGGGACCAATAGTTTGGAGGGTCGGCATCGGTCGGGTCGGATGGTTTGGTCGCATGGTTCGGGACAACTAGAGAAGATCTGGAGCTTCTTCCGGACGGACCGTTTGGAGCGTTCCGGATGGTCCGTTTGGAGTGTTCGGGACGGTCGGGTTGGACGATTTGGTCGAATGGTCTGGGACACCTAGAGGGGATCCAGACCTCCTTCCCGACTGACCGTTCGGAGGGTTCTGGACGGACTGTTCGGAGCGTCGGGGACGGTCGGGTTGGTCGGTTTGGTCGGCTGGTTCGGGACACCTAGAGGAGCTCCGGACCTTCTTCCTGACTGACCGTTTGGATTGTCCTGGACGGACCGTTTGGAGTGTCCGGGGCGGTCGGGTCAGACTGTTTGGTAGGATCATTCGGGACGTCTAGAGGGAACCGGACGTTCTTCCAGACGGACCGTTTGGAGCCTTCGGGACCAAAAGTTCGGAGGATGAGCGACGGTTGGGTTGGACGGTTCGGTCGGATGGTTCGGGACAAGTAGAGGAGATCCGGAGCTTCCTCCGGACGGACCGTCTGGAGTGTTCTGGACGGTCCGTTTGGAGTGTTCGGGACGGTCGGGTTTGACGGTTTGATTGGGTGGTTCGGGACACCTAGCGAAAATCCGGATCTTCTTCCGGACTAACCGTTCGGAGGGTTCTGGATGGACTGTTTGGAGGTTTCTGGATGGACCATTTGGAGGGTCCGGGACGGTCGTGTTGGACAGTTTGGTCAGATGGTTCGGCTCTTCTAGATGAAACCAGACCTTCTGCCGAACGGACCGTAGTTTGGAGTGTTTGGGACGGTCGGGTTGGATGGTTTGGTCGGATGGATCGGGACACCTAGCGGAGATCCGGACCTTCTTCCCGACTGACAGTTCGGATGGTTTTGGACGAACTGTTTGGAGGTTTCTGGACGGACCGTTTGGATTGTTCTGGACGGACCGTTTGAAGGGTCCGAGACGGTCGGGTTGGACAGTTTGGTCTGATGGTTCTGGACACTTGTAGCAGATCCGGACCTTCTTCCCGACTGACCGTTTGCAGGTATCTGGACGAGTTGTGTGGAGGATTTTGGACGGACCGTTTGGAGGGTCCGGCACGGTCGGGTTGGATAGTTTGGTCGGATGGTTAGGGACTTCAAGAGGAAACCGGACCTTCTTCCAGAAAGACCGTTTGGGGCCTTCAGGACCAACAGTTTGTTGTGTCCGGGACGGTCGGGTTGGACGGTTTGGTCGGATGGTTTGGGACAACTAGAGTAGATCCAGACCTTCTTCCCCGCTGACTGTTCGGAGGGTTCTGGACGGACCGTTTGCAGGGTCCGGGATGGTCGGGTTACACAGTTTGGTCGGATGGTTCGGGACTTCCTGATGAAACCGGACCTTTTTTTCGGACGGGACCGTATGGGGGCTTCGGGACCAGCAGTTTCGAGGATTAGGGACGGTCGGGTAGGATGGTTTGGTCGGATGGTTCGAGACGCCTAGCGGAGATCCGGACCTTCTTCCCGACTAGCCGTTTGGAGGATTCTGGACGAACTGTTTGGTGGGCTCTGGACGGACCGTTTGGATTCTTCCGGACGAACCGTTTGAAGTGTTCGGGACGGTCGGTTCGGACTGTTTGGTCTGATGGTTCTGGACACCTGTAGTTGATCCGGACCTTCTTGCCGACTAACCGTTTGGAGGGATCAGGATGGGCTGTTTGGAGGGTTTTGGATGGAGCATTTGGAGGGTCCGGCACGGTCGGGTTGGACAGTTTGGTCGGATGGTTAGTGACTTCTAGAGGAAACCGGACCTTCTTCTGGATGGACTTTTTGGAGCCATCGGGACCAACAGTTTGCTGTGTCCGGGACGGTCAGGTTGGACAGTTTGGTCTGATGGTTCTGGACACCTGTAGGAGATCCGGATCTTCTTCCCGACTGAATGTTTGGAGGTATTTGGACGAGCTGTTTGGAGGGTTCTGGACAGACCGTTTGGAGGGTCTGGCAAGGTCGGGTCGAATAGTTTTGGTCGGATGGTTAGGGACTTCTAGAGGAAACCGGACCTTCTTCCCGACTGACCGTTTGGAGAGTTCTGGGCGGACTGTTTGGAGGGTTCTGGACGGACCGTTTGGATTGTTCTGGACGGACTGTTTTGAGCGTCCGGGACGGTCGGGTTGGACGGTTTGGTCGGATGGTTTGGGGCAATTAGAGGAGCTCCAGACCTTCTTCTCGACTAACCATTTGGAGAGGTCTGGACGAACTGTTTGGAGCGTTCTGGACAGACCGTTTGGATTGTTCTGGATGGACCGTTTGGAGGGATCTGGACGAGTTGTTTGGAGGATTCTGGACGGACCGTTTGGGGCGTCCGACACGGTCGGGTTGGACAGTTTGGTCGGATGGTTAGGGACTTCTAGAGGAAACCGGACCTTCTTCTGCACGTATCGTTCGGAGCCTTCGGGACCAACAGTTTGCCGTGTTCGGGACGGTCGGGTTGGACGGTTTGGTCGGATGGTTCGGGACAACTAGAGTAGATCCGGACCTTCTTCCCGACTGACCGTTCGGATGGTTCTAGACGGACCGTTTGGAGCGTCCGGGATGGTCAGGTTGGACAGTTTGGTCGGATGGTTCGGGACACCTAGCCGAGATCCGGACCATCTTCCCGACTGACCATTTGGAGAGTTCTGGACGAACTGTTTGGTGGGTTCTGGACGGACCGTTTGGATTGTTCTGGACGGACCGTTTGGATTGTTCTGGACGGACCGTTTGGAGTGTCTGGGACGGTCGGGTAGGAAAGTTTGGTTTGATGGTTCAGGACATCTAGAGAAGATCCGGACCTTCTTCCCGACTGACCGTTTGGAGGGATCTGGACGAGATGTTTGGAGGGTTCAGGAGGGAGCGTTTCGATTGTTCTGGACGGACCGTTTGGCGTGTCCGGATGGTCGGGTCGAACAGTTTGGTCAGATCGTTCGGGACGTCTAGAGGAAACAGGACCTTCTTCCGGACGGACTATTTGGAGTCTTCGGGACCAACAGTTTGGAGGGTCGGCGACGGTCGGGTTGGATGGTTCGGTCGGATGGTTCGGGACAAGTAGAGGAGATCCGGAGCTTCTTCTGGACGGACCATTTGGAGTGTTCTGGATGGTCTGCTCGGAGTGTTCAGGACGGTCGGGTTGGACGGTTTGGTCGGATGGTTCGAGACACCTAGCGGAGATCCGGACCTTCTTTCCGACTGACCGTTCGGAGGGTTCTGGACGGACTGTTTGGAGGGTTCTGGTTGGACCGTTTGGAGGGTCCGGGACGGTCGGGTTAGACAGTTTGGTCAGATGGTTTGGGTCTTCTAGATGAAACCGGACCTTCTTCCGAACGGACCGTTGTTTGGAGTGTTTGGGACAGTCGGGTTCGACGTTTGGTCGGATGGTTCGGGACACCTAGCGGAGATCCGGACCTTCTTCCTGACTAACAATTTAGAGGGTTCTAGACGAACTCTTTGGTGGGATCTGGACGGACCATTCTGATTGTTCTGGATGAACTGTTTGGAGTGTCCGGGACGGTCGGGTTGGACAGTTTGGTCGGATGATTCGGGGCAACTAGAGGTGCTCCGGACCTTCTTCCCGACTGACCGTTTGGACGAACTGTTTGGAGGGTCCGGGGCGGTCGGGTTGGACAGTTTGGTCGGATGGTTCGGGACTTCTAGATGAAACCGGACCTTCTTCCGGACGGACCGTATGGAGGCTTCAGGACCAACAGTTTCGAGGAATAGGGACGGTCAGGTTGGACGGTTTGGTTGGATGGTCCGGGGCAACTAGAGGAGCTCCGAACCTTCTTCCCGACTGATCGCTCGGTTGGTTCTGGACGAACTATTTGGAGGGTTCTCGACGGTCCGTTTGGATTGTTCCGGACGGGCCGTTCGGAGCGTTCGGGGCGGTCGGGTTGGATAGTTTGGTCTGATGGTTCAGGACACCTAGAGGAGATCCGCACCTTCTTCTCGACTAACCATTTGGAGCGATCTGGTCGAGCTGTTGGGAGGGTTCTGGACGGACCGTTTGGAGCGTCCGGCACGGTCGGGTTGGACAGTTTGGTCGGCTGGTTAGGGACTTCTAGAGGAAACCGGACCTTCTTCCGGACGGACCGTTTGGAGCCTTCGGACCAACAGTTTGCTGTGTCCGGGACGGTCGGGTCGGACGATTTGGTCGGATGGTTTGGGACAACTAGAGTAGATCCGGACCTTCTTCCCGACTGACCGTTCGGAGGGTTCTAGACGAACTATTTGGAAGGTTCTGGACGGACCATTTGGATTGTTCTGGACGGACCGTTTGGATTGTTCTGGACGGTCGGGTCGAATAGTTTGGTCGAATCGTTGGGACGTCTAGAGGGAACCGGACGTTCTTGCGGACGGACCGTGTGGAGCCTTCGGGACCAACAGTTTGGAGGATGAGGGACGGTCGGGTTGGACGGTTTAGACGGATGCTTCGGGACAAGTAGGGGAGATCCGGAGCTTCTTCCGGACGGACCGTTTGGAGTGTTCTGGATGGTTCGTTTGGAGTGTTGGGGATGGTCGGGTTGGACGGTTTGGACGGATGGTTCGCGACACCTAGCGGAGATCCGGACCTTCTTCCCGACTAACAGTTTGGAGGGTTCTGGACGAACTCTTTGGTGGGTTCTGGACGGACCGTTCTGATTGTTCTGGAAGGACCGTTTGGAGCATCCGGGACGGTCGGGTTGGACGGTTTGGTCGGATGGTTCGGGGCAACTAGAGGAGCTCCGGACCGTCTTCCCGACTGACCATTCAGATGGTTTTGGACAAACTGTTTGGAGGTTTCTGGACGGACCGTTTGGATTGTTCTGGACGGAGCGTCCGGGGCAGTCGGGTTGGTCGGTTTGGTCGGATGGTTCGGGACAACTAGAGGAGATCCGGACCTTCTTCCCGACTGACCGTCCGGAGGGTTCTGGACGGGCCGTTTGGAGGGTTCTAGACGGACCGTTTTGGAGGGTCCGGGGCGGTCGGGTTGGACAGTTTGGTCGGATGGTCCGGGACTTCTAGATGAAACCAAACCTTCTTCCAGACGGACCTTATCGAGGCTTCGGGACACCTAGCGGAGATCCGGACCATCTTCCCGACTAACCGTTTGGAGCGTTTTGGACGAACTGTTTGGTGGCTTCTGCACGGACCGTTCTGATTGTTCTGGATGGACCGTTTGGAGCGTCCGGGACGGTCGGGTTGGACGGTTTGGTCGGATGGTTCGGGGCAACTAGAGGAGCTCCGGACCTTCTTCCCGACTGACCGTTCTGATGGTTTTGGACGAACTGTTTGGAGGGTTCAGGACGGACTGTTTGGATTGTTCTGGACGGGTCGTTCGGAGCGTCCGGGGTGGTCGGGTTGGACGGTTTGGTCGGATGGTTCGGGACACCCAGCGGAGATCCGGACCTTCTTCCCGATTAGCCGTTTGGAGGGTTCTGGACGAACTGTTTGGTGGGTTCTGGACGGACCGTTTGGATTGTTCTGGACGGACCGTTTGCAGTGTCCGGGACGGTAAGGTTGGACGGTTTGGTCGGATGGTTTGGGTCTTCTAGATGAAACTGGACATTCTTCCCGACTGACCGTTCGGATGGTTCTGGACGAACTGTTGGGAGGGTTCTAGATGGACCGTTTGGAGGGTCAGGGACGGTCGGGTTCGAAAGTTTGGTTGGATGGTTCGGGTCTTCCAGATGAAACTGGACTTTCTTCCAGACGGACCGTATGGGGGCTTCGGGACCAACAGTTTGGAGGATTAGGGACGATCGGATTGGATGGTTTTGGTCGGATGGTTCGAGGCAACTAGAGGGATCCGGAGCATCTTCCGAACGGATCGTTCAGAGTGTTGCGGACAGTCCGTTTGGAGCATTCAGGACGGTCGGGTTGGACGGTTTGTTCGGATGGTTCGGGGCAACTAGAGGAGCTTCGGACCTTCTTCCCGACCGACTGTTCTTATGGTTTTGGACAAACCGTTTAGAGCCTTCGGGACTAACAATTTGCTGTGTCCGGGACGGTTGGGTTGGATGCTCTGGTCAGATAGTTCGGGACAACTTTAGTAGATCCGAACCTTCTTCCCGACTGACCGTTCGGAGGGTTCTAGACTAACTGTTTGGAGGGTTCTGGACAGACCATTTGGATTGCTCTGGACGGACCGTTTGGAGTGTCCGGGACGGTCGGGTTGGATAGTTTGGTCTGATGGTTCGGGACATCTCTAGGAGATCCGGACCTTCTTCCCTACTGACCGTTGGAGGGATTTGGACGAGCTGTTTCGAGGGTTTTGAACGGACCGTTTGTAGGGTCCGGCACGGTCGGTTGGACAGTTTGGTCGGATGGTTAGGGACTTAAAGAGGAAACCGGACCTTCTCCCAGACGGACCGTTTGGAGCCTTCGGAACCAACAGTTTGGAGGTTCCGGGACGGTCGGGTTGGACGGTTTGGTCGGATGGTTCGGGACAACTAGAGCAGATTCGGACCTTCTTCCCGACTGACCGTTCGGAGGGTTCTAGACGAACTGTTTGGAGAGTTCTGGATGGACCGTTTGGATTGTTCTGGACGGACCGTTTGGTGCGTCCGGGACGGTCGGGTTGGACGGTTTGGTCGGATGGTTCGGGGCAACTAGAGGAGCTCCGGACCTTCTTCCCGACTGATCGTTCGGAGGGTCCTACACGAACTGTTTGGAGGTTTCTGGACGGACCGTTTGGATTGTTCTGGACGGACCGTTGGAGCGTCCGGGACAGTCGGGTTGGTCGGTTTGGTCGGATGGTTTCGGGACAACTAGAGGAAATTCGGACCTTCTTCCCGACTGTCCGTTCGGAGAGTTCTGGACGGACTGCTTGGAGGGTTCTAGATGGACCATTTGGAGGGTCTGAGACGGTCAGGTTGGACAGTTTGGTCAGGTTGGACAGTTTGGTCGGATGGACCAGATGAAACCGGACCTTCTTCCGGACGGACCGTATGGAGGCTTCGGGACCAACAGTTTGGAGGATTAGGGACGGTCGGATTGGACGGTTTGGTCGGATGGTTCGAGGCAACTAGAGGAGATCCGGAGCTTCTTCCGAACGGACCATTTGGAGTGTTCCGGACGGTCCGTTTGGAGCGTTCGGGACGGTCGAGCTGGACGGTTTGGTCGGATGGTTCGAGATACCTAGCGGAGATCTGGACCTTCTTCCCGACTAACCGTTTTGGAGGGTTCGGGACGAACTATTTGAAGGGTTCTGGACGGACCGTTTGGATTGTTCTGGACGGACCGTTTGGAGCATCCGGGTCGGTCGGGTGGACGGTTTATTCGGATGGTTCGGGGCAACTAGAGGAGCTCCGGACGTTCTTCCCGACTGACCGTTCGGATGGTTTTGGACGAACTGTTTGGAGGTTTCTGGACGGACCGTTTGGATTGTTCTGGACGAACCGTTTGGATTGTCCGGGACGGTCTGGTTGGACAGTTTGGTCTGATGGTTCTGGACACTTGTAGCAGATCCGGACCTTCTTCCCGACTGACCGTTTGCAGTTATCTGGACGAGCTGTGTGGAGGGCTTTGGACGGACCGTTTGGAGGGTCCGGCACGGTCGGGTTGGACAGTTTGGTCGGATGGTTAGGGACTTCAAGAGGAAACCGGACCTTCTTCCAGACGGACCGTTTGGGGCCTTCAGGACCAACAGTTTGTTGTGTCCGGGACGGTCGGGTTGGACGGTTTGGTCGGATGGTTCAGGACAACTAGAGGAAATCCGGACCTTCTTCCCGACTGTCCGTTCGGAGAGTTCTGGACGGACTGCTTGGAGGGTTCTAGATGGACCATTTGGAGGGTCCGAGACGGTCAGGTTGGACAGTTTGGTCATGTTGGACAGTTTGGTCGGATGGACCAGATGAAACCGGACCTTCTTCCGGACGGACCGTATGGAGGCTTCGGGACCAACAGTTCGGAGGATTAGGGACGGTCGGATTCGACGGTTTGGTCGGGATGGTTCGAGGCAACTAGAGGAGATCCGGAGCTTCTTCCGAACGGACCGTTCGGAGTGTTCCGGACGGTCCGTTTGGAGCGTTCGGACGGTCGAGCTGGACGGTTTGGTCGGATGGTTCGAGACACCTAGCGGAGATCTGGACCTTCTTCCCGACTACCCGTTTGGAGGGTTCGGGACGAACTACTTGAAGGGTTCTGGACGGACCGTTTGGATTGTTCTGGATGGACCGTTTGGAGCATCCGGGACGGTCGGGTTGGACGGTTTATTCGGATGGTTCGGGGCAACTAGAGAGCTCCGGACGTTCTTCCTGACTGACCGTTCGGATGGTTTTGTGACGAACTGTTTGGAGGTTTCTGGACGGACCGTTTGGATTGTTCTGGACGAACCGTTTGGATTGTCCGGGACGGTCTGGTTGGACAGTTTGGTCTGATGGTTCTGGACACTTGTAGCAGATCCGGACCCTCTTCCCGACTGACCGTTTGCAGGTATCTGGATGAGCTGTGTGGAGGGTTTTGGACGGACCGTTTGGAGGGTCCGGCACGGTCGGTTGGACAGTTTGGTCTGATGGTTTGGGACTTCAAGAGGAAACCAGACCTTCTTCCAGACGGACCGTTTGGGGCCTTCAGGACCAACAGTTTGTTGTGTCCGGGTCGGTCGGGTTGGACGGTTTGGTCGGATGGTTCGGAACAACTAGAGTAGATCCAGACCTTCTTCTTCGCTGACTGTTCGGAGGGTTCTGGACGGACCGTTTGCAGGGTCCGGGATGGTCGGGTTACACAGTTTGGTCGGATGGTTCGGGACTTCCTGATGAAACCGGACCTTCTTTCGGACGGACCGTTTGGAGGCTTCGGGACCAGCAGTTTCGAGGATTAGGGACGGTCGGGTTGGACAGTTTGGTCGGATGGTTCGGGACGCCTAGCGGAGATCTGGACCTTCTTCCCGACTAGCCGTTTGGAGGATTCTGGACGAACTGTTTGGTGGGTTTCTGGACGGACCGTTTGGATTCTTCCGGACGAACCGTTTGAAGTGTTCGGGGACGGTTAGTTCGGACTGTTTGGTCTGATGGTTCTGGACTCCTGTAGTTGATCCGGACCTTCTTCCCGACTAACCGTTTGGAGGGATCTGGATGAGCTGTTTGGAGGGTTCTGGATGGACCGTTTGGAGGGTCCGGCACGGTCGGGTTGGACAGTTTGGTCGGATGGTTAGTGACTTCTAGAGGAAACCGGACCTTCTTTCGGATGGACTTTTTGGAGCCTTCGGACCAACAGTTTGCTGTGTTCGCGACGGTCGGGTTGGACGGTTTGGTCGGATGGTTCGGGACAACTAGTGTAGATCCAGACGTTCTTCCCGACTGACCGTTCGGGAGGGTTCTACACGAACTGTTTGGAGGGTTCTGGACGGACCGTTTGGATTGTTCTGGACGGACCGTTTGGAGTGTCTGGGACGGTCGGGTCGGACAGTTTGGTCTGATCGTTCGGGACGTCTAGAGGAACCGGACCTTCTTCCGAACGGAACGATTGGAGCCTTCGGGACCAATAGTTTGGAGGCTCCGAGGCGGTCGGGTTGGACGGTTTGGTCGGATGGTTCAGGACACCTTGCGGAGATCCGGACCTTCTTCCCGACTAACCGTTTGAAGGGTTCTGGACGAACTATTTGTTAGGTTCTGGACGGATCATTTGGATTTGTTCTGGACAGACCTTTTGGAGCGTCCAGGACGGCCGGGTTGGACGGTTGTTCGGATGGTTCAGGGCAACTAGAGGAGCTCCGGACTGACCATTCGGATGGTTTTTGGACGAACGGATTGGTGGGTTCTGGACGGACCGTTTGGTTTGTCCTGGACAAACCGTTTGGAAACCTTTGGGACCAGTAATGTGGCTTTGTCCGGGACAGTCGGTGGGATGCTTTGGTCAGATAGTTCGGGACAACAAGAGTAGATCGGACCTTCTTCCCGACTGACCATTCGGAGGGTTCTAGACTAATGTTTGGATCGTTCTGGACAGACCATTTGGATTGTTCTGGACGGACCGTTTGGAGTGTCCGGGACGGTCAGGTTGGACAGTTTGGTCTGATGGTTCAGGACGCCTCTAGGAGATCCGGACCTTCTTCCCTACTGACCGTTTGGCGGGATCTGGACGAGCTATTTCGAGGGTTCTGAACGGACCGTTTGGAAGGTCCGGCACGGTCGGGTTGGACAGTTTGGTCGGATGGTTAGGGACATCAAGAGGAAACTGGACCTTCTATCGGATTGGAGGGTTCTGGACAGACCGTTTGCTGGGTCCGGGACGGTCGGGTTACACAGTTTGGTCGGATGGTTCGGGACTTCCAGACGGACCGTATGGAGGCTTTGGGGACCAACAGTTTCAAGGATTAGGGACGGTCGGGTTGGACTGTTTGGTCGGATGGTTCGAGACACCTAGCGGAGGTCCGGATCTTCTTCGCGACTAGCCCTTTGGAGGGTTCTAGACGAACTGTTTGGTGGGTTCTGGACGGACCGTTTGGATTGTTCTGGACGGACAGTTTCGAGTGTCCGGGACGGTCGGGGTGGGCGGTTTGGTCGGATGGTTCGGCACATGTAGAGGAGATCCGGAGCTTCTTCCGGACGGACCGTTTGGAGTGTTCTGGATGGTCCGTTTGGAGTGTTCGGGACGGTCGGGTTGAACGGTTTGGTCGGATGTTTCGGGACACCTAGCGGAGATCCAGACCTTCTTCCCGACTAACCGTTCGGAGGGTTCTGGACGAACTATTCGGTGGGTTCTGGACGGACCGTTCTGATCGTTCAGGACGGACCATTTGGAGCGTCCAGGACGGTCGGGTTTGGACGGTTTTGTCGAATGGATCGGGGCAACTAGAGGAGCTCCGGACCTTCTTCCCGACAAACCGTTCGGATTGTTTTCGACGAACTGTTTGGAGAGTTCTGGACGGACCGTTTGGATTGTTCTGGACGGACCGTTTGGAGCGTCCGAGACGGTCGGGTTTGGTCTGTTTGGTCGGATGGTTTGGGACAGCTAGAGGAGATCCGGACCTTCTTGCTGACTGACCGTCCAAAGGGTTTTGGACAGACTATTTGGAGGGTTCTGGACGGACCATTTGGATTGTTTTGGACGGACCGTTTGGAGGGTCCAGGGCGGTCGGGTTGGATAGTTTGGTCGGATGGTTCAGGACTTCTAGATGAAATCGAACCTTCTTCCGGACGGACCGTTTGGAGGCTTCGGGACCAACAGTTTCGAGCATTAGGGACGGTCGGGTTGGACTGTTTGGTCGGATGGTTTCGGGACACCAGCGGAGATCCAGACCTTCTTCCCGACTAACTGTTTGGTGGGTTCTGACCGGACCGTTTGGATTGTTCTGGACGGACCGTTTAGAGTGTCCGGGACGGTCGGGTTGGACAGTTTGGTTTGTTGGTTTATGACACCTGTAGGAGATCCAGACCTTCTTCCCGACTAACCACTTGGAGGAATCTGGACGAGCTGTTTGGAGGGTTTCTGGACGGACCGTTTGGACGGTCCGGCACGGTCGGGTTGGACAGTTTTGGTCGGATGGTTAGGGACTTTCTAGAGGAAACCGGACGTTGTTCCGGACGGACGGTTTGGAGGCTTCGGACCAACAGTTTGCAGGGTCTGGGACGGTCGGGTTGGACAGTTTGGTCGGATGGTTCGGGACAACTAGAGGAGATCCAGACCTTCTTCCCGACTAACCGTTCGGAGGGTTCTAGACGAACTGTTTGGAGGGTTCTGGACGGAACGTTTGGATTGTTCTGGACGGACCGTTTGGAGCATCCGGGACGGTCCGGTTGGACAGTTTGGTCGGATAGTTCGGGGCAACTAGAGGAGCTCCGGTACTTCTTCCCAACTGACCGTTCGGATGGTTTTGAACGAACGGTTTGGAGGGGTTCTGGACGGACCGTTTGGAGGGTCTGGGACGGTCGGGTTGAACAGTTAGGTCTGATGGTTCCAGACACCTATAGGAGATCCGGACCTTCTTCCCGACTGACCGTTTGGAGGTATCTGGACGAGCTGTTTCGAGGGTTCTGGACAGACCGTTTGGAGGGTCCGGCATGGTCGGGTCAAACAGTTTGGTTGGATGGTTAGGGACTTCTAGAGGAAACCAGACCTTCTTCCCGACTGACCGGTTGTAGAGTTCTGGGCGGACTGTTTGGAGGGTTCTGGACGGACCGTTTGGATTGTTCTGGACGAAGAGTTTGGGGCGTCCGGGACGGTCGGGTTGGACGGTTTTGGTCAGATGGTTCAGGGCAACTAGAGGACCTCCAGACGTTCTTCTCGACTGACCATTTGGAGAGGTCTGGACGAACTATTTGGAGGGTTCCGGACGGACCGTTTGGATTGTTTTGGACGGACCATTTGGAGGGATCTGGACGAGCTTTGTGGAGGGTTCTAGACGGACCGTTTGGAGCGTCCGGCACGGTCGGGTTGGACAGTTTGGTCGGATGGTTAGGGACATCAAGAGGAAACTGGACCTTCTATCGGATTGGAGGGTTCTGGACAGACCGTTTGCTGGGTCCGGGACGGTCGGGTTACACAGTTTGGTCGGATGGTTCGGGACTTCCAGACGGACCGTATGGAGGCTTTGGGACCAACAGTTTCAAGGATTAGGGACGGTCGGGTTGGACTGTTTGGTCGGATGGTTCGAGACACCTAGCGGAGGTCCGGATCTTCTTCGCGACTAGCCCTTTGGAGGGTTCTAGACGAACTGTTTGGTGGGTTCTGGACGGACCGTTTGGATTGTTCTGGACGGACAGTTTCGAGTGTCCGGGACGGTCGGGGTGGGCGGTTTGGTCGGATGGTTCGGCACATGTAGAGGAGATCCGGAGCTTCTTCCGGACGGACCGTTTGGAGTGTTCTGGATGGTCCGTTTGGAGTGTTCGGGACGGTCGGGTTGAACGGTTTGGTCGGATGTTTCGGGACACCTAGCGGAGATCCAGACCTTCTTCCCGACTAACCGTTCGGAGGTTCTGGACGAACTATTCGGTGGGTTCTGGACGGACCGTTCTGATCGTTCAGGACGGACCATTTGGAGCGTCCAGGACGGTCGGGTTGGACGGTTTTGTCGAATGGATCGGGGCAACTAGAGGAGCTCCGGACCTTCTTCCCGACAAACCGTTCGGATTGTTTTCGACGAACTGTTTGGAGAGTTCTGGACGGGACCGTTTGGATTGTTCTGGACGGACCGTTTGGAGCGTCCGAGACGGTCGGGTTGGTCTGTTTGGTCGGATGGTTTGGGACAGCTAGAGGAGATCCGACCTTCTTGCTGACTGACCGTCCAAAGGGTTTTGGACAGACTATTTGGAGGGTTCTGGACGGACCATTGGATTGTTTTGGACGGACCGTTTGGAGGGTCCAGGGCGGTCGGGTTGGATAGTTTGGTCGGATGGTTCAGGACTTCTAGATGAAATCGAACCTTCTTCGGACGGACCGTTTGGAGGCTTCGGGACCAACAGTTTCGAGCATTAGGGACGGTCGGGTTGGACTGTTTGGTCGGATGGTTCGGGACACCAGCGGAGATCCAGACCTTCTTCCCGACTAACTGTTTGGTGGGTTCTGACCGGACCGTTTGGATTGTTCTGGACGGACCGTTTAGAGTGTCCGGGACGGTCGGGTTGGACAGTTTGGTTTGTTGGTTTATGACACTGTAGGAGATCCAGACCTTCTTCCCGACTAACCACTTGGAGGAATCTGGACGAGCTGTTTGGAGGGTTCTGGACGGACCGTTTGGACGGTCCGGCACGGTCGGGTTGGACAGTTTGGTCGGATGGTTAGGGACTTCTAGAGGAAACCGGACGTTGTTCCGGACGGACGGTTTGGAGGCTTCGGGACCACAGTTTGCAGGGTCTGGGACGGTCGGGTTGGACAGTTTGGTCGGATGGTTCGGGACAACTAGAGGAGATCCAGACCTTCTTCCCGACTAACCGTTCGGAGGGTTCTAGACGAACTGTTTGGAGGGTTCTGGACGGAACGTTTGGATTGTTCTGGACGGACCGTTTGGAGCATCCGGGACGTCCGGTTGGACAGTTTGGTCGGATAGTTCGGGGCAACTAGAGGAGCTCCGGTACTTCTTCCCAACTGACCGTTCGGATGGTTTTGAACGAACGGTTGGAGGGTTCTGGACGGACCGTTTGGAGGGTCTGGGACGGTCGGGTTGAACAGTTAGGTCTGATGGTTCTAGACACCTATAGGAGATCCGGACCTTCTTCCGACTGACCGTTGGAGGTATCTGGACGAGCTGTTTCGAGGGTTCTGGACAGACCGTTTGGAGGGTCCGGCATGGTCGGGTCAAACAGTTTGGTTGGATGGTTAGGGACTTCTAGAGGAAACCAGACCTTCTTCCCGACTGACCGGTTGTAGAGTTCTGGGGCGGACTGTTTGGAGGGTTCTGGACGGACCGTTTGGATTGTTCTGGACGAAGAGTTTGGGGCGTCCGGGACGGTCGGGTTGGTCAGATGGTTCGGGGCAACTAGAGGACCTCCAGACGTTCTTCTCGACTGACCATTTGGAGAGGTCTGGACGAACTATTTGGAGGGTTCCGGACGGACCGTTTGGATTGTTTTGGACGGACCATTTGGAGGATCTGGACGAGCTTTGTGGAGGGTTCTAGACGGACCGTTTGGAGCGTCCGGCACGGTCGGGTTGGACCGCTTGGTCGGATGGTTAGGGACTTCTAGAGGAAACTGGACCTTCTTCCGAACGGTCCATTTGGAGCCTTCGGGACCAACAGTTTGCTATGACCGGGACGGTCGGGTTGCACGGTTTGGTCGGATGGTTCGGGACAACTAGAGTACATCTGGACCTTCTTCCGGACTGACCGTTCGGAAGGTTCTAGATGGACCGTTTGGAGCGTCCGGGACGGTCGGGTTAGACGGTTTTGTCGGATGGTTCGGGACACCTAACGGAGATCCGGACCTTCTTCCCGACTGACCGTTTGGAGAGTTCTGGACGAACTGTTTGGTGGGTTCTGGACGGACCGTTTGGATTGTTCTGGACGAACCGTTTGGATTGTTCTGGACGGACCGTTTGGATTGTTCTGGACGAACCGTTTGGATTGTTCTGGACGGGACCGTTTGGAGTGTCCGGGACGGTCGGGTAGGAAAGTTCATTCTGATGGTTTAGGACACCTAGAGGAGATCCGGACCTTCTTCCCGACTGACCGTTTGGAGGGATCTGAACGAGTTGTTTGGAGGGTTCAGGACGGACCGTTTGGATTGTTCTGGATGGACCGTTTGGGGTGTCCGGGACGGTCGGGTCAGATAATTGGTCGGATCATTCGGGACGTCTGGAGGAAACAGGACCTTCTTCCGGACGGACTATTGGAGTCTTCGGGACCAACAGTTTGCAGGGTCGGCGACGGTCGGGTTGGATGGTTTGGTCGGATGGTTCGGACAACTAGAGGAGATCCGGAGCTTCTTCGGATGGACCGTTTGGAGTGCTTTGGATGGTCCGTTTGGAGTGTTCGGGACGGTCGGGTTTGGACGATTTGGTCGGATGGTCCGGGACACCTAGAGGATTCCAGACCTCCTTCCCGACTGACCGTTCGGAGGGTTCTGGACGGACTGTTTGGAGCATCGGGACGGTCGGGTTGGTCAGTTTGGTTGGCTGTTTCGGGACACCTAGAGGAGATCCAAACGTTCTTCCCGACTGACCGTATCGGAGGGTTCTGGACGGACCATTTGGAGGGTCCGCGGACGGTCGGCTTGGATGGTTTGGTCGGATGGTTCGGGACTTCTAGATGAAACCGGACCTTCTTCCGGACGGACCGTTTGGAGGGTTCTGGACGGACCGTTTGGAGTGTTCGGGACAGCCGGGTTGGACAGTTTGGTCGGATGGTTCGGGACACCTAGCGGAGATCCGGACATTCTTCCCGTCAAACCGTTTGGAGGATTCTGGATGAACTGTGTGGTGGGCTCTGGACGGACCATTTGGATTTTCTAGACGGACCGTTTGGACGGTCCGGGACGGTCGGGTTACACAGTTTGGTCGGATGGTTTGGGTCTTCTAGATGACCGGACCTTCTTCTGGATGGACCGTTTGAAGGCTTTGGGACTAGCAATTTGAAGGATTAGGGACGGTCGGGTTAGACGGTTTGGTCGGATGGTTTGGGACAATTAGAGGAGATCCGGAGCTTCTTTCGGACGGGCCGTTTGGAGTGTTCTGGATGGTCCGTTTGAAGTGTTCGGGAGGGTCGTGTTGGACGGTTTAGTCGGATGGTTCGGGACACCTAGCGGAGATCCCGACCTTCTTCCCGACAAACCATTTGGAGGGTTCTGGACGAACTGTTTGGTGGGTTCTGGAAGGACCGTTTGGATTGTTCTGGACAGGCCGTTTGGAGTGTCCGGTCAGTCGGGTTGGTCGGTTTGGTCGGTGGTTCGGGGCAACTAGAGGAGATCCAGACCTTCTTCCAGACCGACCATTCGGATGGTTCTGGACGAACTATTGGGACCGTTTGGGGTGTCCGGGACGGTTGGGTTGGATAGTTTGGTCTGATGGTTCAGGACACCTAGAGGAGATCTTGGACATTTTTCCCGACTGACCGTTTGGAGGGATCTGGACGAGATATTTGGAGGGTTCTGGATGGACCATTTGGAGGGTCCGGCACGGTCGGGTCAGACAGTTTGGTCGGATGATTTGGGACTTCTAGAGGAAACCAGACCTTCTTCCCGACTGACTGTTTGGAGAGTTTTGGATGGACTGTTTGGAGGGTTCTGGACGGACCGTTTGGATTGTTCTGGACTGACCGTTTGGAGCGTCCGGGACGGTCGGGTTGGACGATTTGGTTGGATGGTTCGGGGCAACTAGAGGAGCTCCTGGCCTTCTTCCTGACTGACCATTTGGTGAGGTCTGGACGAACTGTTTGGATTGTTCTGGACGGACTGTTTGGAGGGTTCTAGACGGACTGTTTGGATTGTTCTGGACGGACCGTTTGGAGTGTCCGGGACGGTTGGGTCGGACAGTTTGGTCGGATCGTTCGGGACGTCTAGAGGAACCGGACTTTCTTCCGGATGGAACGATTGGAGCCTTCACGGCAGACAGTTTGGAGGGTCCGGGACGCCGAGTTGGACGGTTTGGTCGGAAGGTTCAAGACAAGTAGAGGAGATCCGGACCTTCTTCCCGATTGACCGTTCAGAGGGTTCTGGACGGACCGTTTGGAGGGTCCGGGACGGTCGGGTTACACAGTTTGGTCGGATGGTTCGGGACTTTTAGATGAAACCGGACCTTTTTCCGGACGGACCATTTGGAGGATTCGGGACCAGCAATTTGGATGATTATGGACGGTCGGGTTAGATGATTTGGTCGGATGGTTTGGGACAACTAGAGGAGATCCGGAGCTTCTTCCGGACGGACCGTTTGGAGTGTGCGGGACGGTCGGGTTGGACGGTTTGGTCGGATGGTTCGGGACACCTAGCGGAGATCCCGACCTTCTTCTCGACTAACCGTTTGGAAGGTTCTGGACGAACTGCTTGGTGGGTCCTGGACGGACCGTTTGGATTGTTCTAAACGGACCGTTTGGATTGTTCTAGACGGACCGTTTGGAGCGTCTGGGACGGTCAGGTCGGACGGTTTGGTCGGATGGTTTCGGGGCAACTAGAGGAGATCTGGACCTTCTTCCGACTGACCGTTCGGAGGGTTCTGGACGGACTGTTTGGAGGGTTCTTGTAGCGAGCAAATCTTAAGGCACGAGATCAGTGAGGATCATTGTGGATAAATCGGCTTTGTTTTCATGCATATATGCATGTAGGCTATTTAAATTGGCTTGATTCAGAAACGTTAAGAAGACACGACAGGGAATCAGCGTTAGATAAAACTTACAAAATTAACTTCACGAAAACGTGACTCTAACAAAGTTCTTAAGTTCTATATACATTTGAGAAGCCTCACCAAAGTTTATCAACCCAGCGAAGTCAAGATGCACAATTAAACTTAATACTCCTCCCTGTTTGAGCAAAATTAAAATGAGTCAATTATATGAAAACCCTCTGCTACAATATAAACAAAATATTACATTCAAAAGTTAACTATCATATTGACCTCAAGTTTAATGTTTTAAAAAATAATTGAAGAAATGATTTAAAAACCTAGGACTCAAATTTCATTTTTGGGTCTATATACCAAAGTACTAAAATGTGAGGCTAAACTAGAGCGTTGCTTTTAATCTGTAAAAGTTAATAAACTAGGTTATGGATTTCTATTGACTAAGTTTAAATGAAATACAACAAAACAAAAGAAAATAAAAAGAATCTTGCCTTACCTGCCGCGTGGAACCACCTGCAGCTCCCTTTCTCCACCTGGCAAACAACTCCCCAACGCAATCTCTCTTTTCTTCTCCTCTATTCCCTAAAGCCTTAATTTTCTTGCCTCTGCCGATTTCTCCAAAGAACCACCCTGCCGTTCCCCAACCTCGCAGGCCCCTGCGCGCCACCTCTGCTGCTCGCCCCCGCCGCCGAGGCCGACGGGCCCAAGCCCGCCGTCGATCCACGCCGCTGCCCCGAGCTCTGCTCCACCAGCGCAGCAAGCCGAGCCCCTGCGCGCCGCCGCCCTTCGTCTGCCCCGCCTGAGCTCTCCGCGCTGACCTCGGTTCCCAGGGCGCCGCGCCTCCTCTGCCCCGCCCGGGCCTTCTTCTCCAAGCCGCCTCCGGCAGCTCCCTCACGCCAAGCTCCACCGTGCCGTCGCCGCCGGCTGACTGGCCCCACTCCGCCGCTCCCCTGTGGCTTCCTCCGGCTGCTTGAAGCTCCTCTGCCCACCCTTGGAGATCCACCACAAAAGGCGCTGCCGAGCTCTCCCCTCCAGCAGCAGCCACGGATCCAAGCCCACGTCGCTCGCCTTCTTCACTCCCACCAAGCTCGAGCTCCGCTGCCGCCTTGTTTTCTTCATACCGCAGCTCAACCGCCAGCTCCCTTCCTCTCTCTACTCCTCATTTCCTTTCTCCTTGCCAAGTGCTTTCGGAAGCTCCGTCGAGACCGAGCCCTCCGGCAACCTGACGGCGAGCTTCTTCAGTGACCCGGCCGTGAAGCTCCTTCCCCAGGTTGAGCTGTTCGTCATGTTCCTCGCCGCCGGGAGCAAGCAACCGCTTGGCTCCACCTTTTCTTCCCCGTTCTGCTGCCTATGGTGTTTACTGGCCCAATCGGTTAACTGCTAACTGATAACGGTACTAATGATGACCTCTGTTTACTCCCCCAGATAAATATTCAGCTAATCAACTGAGTTAAGTTAGTTGTTGGGTGTTAAATTGGTTGTTAACAGTTAGCATAGTCATTAGCAGTTAAAGAACCGATTGAAGTTGACGAATATATGGTCTGCTATATGATCAATGTACTCTATCTCTGCCGAAGTGTTGATGACCAAGTGATTAATTTGGCAGTTGTAGTTGTTAGTACTTTTTCCCTTGAACAAGCCAACTCACGTATTTCGTCACAAAGGAATGACTAATTGGCCAAAAAAAAAGTTTACCCCAGTGTCTTCCTAATCTCTGTCCCTCGTAAAATAAGATTAACCTACAACTAATTAATCTAATCAGGTAAGTAAAATTTTGTTAAGAAAATGTGTCAGCATACTTACAAGGCTAATTCATCAGAGGATCATTTGTTCCTATGCCAATCAGTCCATGTAATATTAATTAATTTTGTCAAGCCTGTCTGAGCTTCACTCATAACTAGTTAATTAGAGTAGTTGTTAATCAGTAGCTAAGCAGTTGTTGCACTAAGATATTGTTTCCCCACGTCACTAAACTGATAATGCTCTAGTTGTGATTGCGTTCTAGCCGATTCCTCTTAACGCTTAATCAATAACCAATGTGGGTGTATAGCCCGGGTTGAGACAAAAGATGACCCAAATGTCCAGACCTAATTAAATATGCAAGTAACCAGGCATGTTTCGACTAAGCAAATCTACCACTATTACTATTACCTAACGACTAATCTAACAATTTTCACCACCATATTAAAGAGGGATCAGCCAAATGCGGTAAATTGATTCTTGCTGAACCCACTCTTCTAATTCAAATATGGACAATTCAAAATTAAGTTGACAATCCGATTGCTTATTGGTTAACTGATGTGTATACATGACAATGAACCCACTTGTTGTTCTTAGATGATGTAATAACATTGGGAATAAGATATACAATACCTTGTTCTTTACTGAGAAGAAGACAGGAAATACTAACTTGATTAAAGTTGTAGAACCCATAGGAAATGCATACAACCTCTAACTACATGAATACTAGAGAATCTAGCTTAACAGTCAAACTTAAAATGCTTAGTGTCACAATTCACCTAACGGTCAGAAAATAATCACGACTCCATGTTCTCACCTACCACAACTACGAATCAATCGAATAAGCCCTAGTCCTAATTACAGATTTAAAACCCTTCTCCTTAGCTGCATGTCATATCCCATGCATGCATCCATATTCTAGGTTCATCCATGATTAAAGTTATAACACAACCAAAACTAAACCAAAATCTGAAATGAAAACTAAACATGCCTATGTAATTGTACACTTCATTTTAATCCACCGTAGTTGCATCGCATGCATATTTTTGTAATGTTTGAAATCGCTCCTTAGACTTGTTTCTCCTTTCTAGAGGTTATTTGCTTCTTATTGAAGTTTGGCTACTTCGGATTTTCTCACGAACGCTAGTGGATACGTTATACATCGTCACCCGGCTTCCAGGCAAGCTCCATTGCTTGTTGATTAATCAATACATTGGGTGTTAATCTCTGTTTGAATTAATTAATTAAATTGACTTGGTGCTTGTGCGAATGTTTGCTCGATCGGTGCTAGATACCGCACTAGTATGTGTAGGTCTTGTTGTTATTCGGTAGCTACGGCTGAAAATTAACCTTGTTGCCCTATTAACTTGAACTTGCTAAAGTGAGATGTGAGAGCCGAGGGGGGCACACGATGAATAAAGTTGGTGTTAATTGAAGCTATAGGGGCGACCCCCGGTGTTTTGAAGTGGTTTTGGTCGCCACACCAACCTGAGGTGACTTCATCATGTTACTTCCCTTATCACCGCGTGGACGTTAGCGGAATCAAGGCTGGGGTATGATTGAGGTAAGTCTCGATATCACTTGGAGCTTTGCAACCTCCAAGGAAAATGCACTCGTCATATTCAGGGTGATCGATTGCCGGTAAGGGTCCGAGAGATTGATTGAAATTGTTATTGTGATGGACATGTGGTTATATTGGGGTGTGGGCTGCCCCCGAATGAATTGAAAATGATGACATTCATATTATTATGTTCGTGTGTGCGCTTGTAAGTTGCTATTATCTCTCTGTGGTTGTTCAAATCTATGCGTAGATGTTACCCCATTGTTATACCTTGGATAAGATGGCTTCTGGCTGTTATTAAGTTGTTGCTATTATCTGCTGAACCTGGAATTAAAATGATGTAGTTTATGTTTACTTTATCCCTTTTGTATGCAACTTAACTTGATTAAAATTGTGAACCTTCCCCACTTGTCAAATATGATTAATACCATGTTTTAATTAATTGATGAGCAATGTCTTGCGAGTACAGTGGTTGTACTCACCTAGGTTTATCCTAGGCAGGTTCATGGAGCGTTTGAAGTTGACGTTCGCTGCTTCGGTTTACCCCTTTCGGCTTCGACTTCCTTGAGAATTTTGTGGGCTGTTTTGAGGTGGTTTCCCCACCATCTCGGTGTTTTTCGTTTATCTTCCGCTGCTGTTTTTAACGTTGTATTTAAGATAAACAACCTCCAGGTCGCTATGTATGAGTAATATGTACTTATCCCAGGTTCGGGAACTGTGTATTATCCATAATCCTTCTCTAGTAGAGTTTGGTGGTGATATTGAGTTGTTATTAGGGCTGCCCATATGCAATGCGTGTATGATATGAAGTATATGGGTATGCCGTGAAGGGTTAAAGCTGTTCTCCTTTTTACTACGTCGAGCAGGTATCGGTTGAGTGACCCGCTGGCTGAGATGCTGTGCCGGCCAGGCAGGGTGTGGGTTTATTCTATCGGGCTCTCGAGCGACCCACTAGCCCTTGAGCTAGGTTAGGGTGTGGGTAGAATTGCCAGGCTCCTCCGACCTTGCTTTGCATAGTGGAATTGGGAACGACTCTAAACCTTCACCGGATCAGGGAATTGTATGTGGTTCTGGGAAGTTTAGTCACTTCCGGCCGGCTTGACCCACGGTGATAGATACATACGACGTAAGCGCGTATGGTATGTGGGTCCGGTGTCGGGTTACCCAACGGAGATAGATACATACGACATAAGCGCGTATGGTATGTTGGGTGACTTCGTGGTCCTTGGCGACTAATCGTTCCCCCTAATCATATGTGATTCCCGGGTCCGTGACAGTTTTGGACGGACCGTTTGGATTGTTCTGGACGGACCATTTGGAGGCTTCGGGGCCAACAATTTGGAAGGTCCAGGACGGTCGGGTTGGACTATTTGGTCTGATGGTTTGGAACAACTACAGGAGATCCGGACCTTCTTCCTGACTGACCGTTTGGAGGGTTCTGGACAGACTGTTTCGAGGGTTCTGAAAGGACCGTTTGGAGGGTCCGGGGCGGTCGGGTTGGACAGTTTGGTCGGATGGTTCGGGACTTCTAGAGGAAACCGGACCTTCCGGATGGACCGTTTGGAGGCTTCGAGACCAACAGTTTGGAGGGTCCGGGACGGTCGGGTGGGACGGCTTGGTTGGAGGGTTTGGGATAACTAGATCAGATCCGGACCTTCTTCCCAACTAACTGTTAGGAGGGTTCTGGACGGAACGTTTGGAGTGTCCAGGACGGTCGGGTTGGACGGTTTGGTCGGATGGTTCGGGACAACTAGAGGAGATCCGGACCTTGTCCCCGACTGACCGTTTGGAGGAATCTGGACGGTCCGTTTGGATTGTTCTGGACGGACCGTTCGGATTGTTCGGACAGACCGCTTGGAGGGTCCGGCACGGTCAGGTTGGACAGTTTGCTTGGATGGTTCGGGACTTCTAGAGGAAATTTGACCTTCTTTCAGATGGACCATTTCGAGGCTTCGAGACCAACAGTTTCGAGGGTCCGGGACGGTCGGGTTGGACGGTTTGATTGGATGGTTCGGGACAATTAGAGGAGATCTGGACCTTCTTCCTGACTGACCGTTTGGAGGGTTCTGGAAGGTCCGTTTGGGTTGTTCTAAACGGACCGTTTGATTGGTCTAGACGGACCGTTTGGACTGTCCTGGAAGGTCGGCTTGTACAGTTTGGTCGGATGGTTCGGGACTTCTAGAGGAAACTGGTCCTTCTTCCGAACGGACCGTTTGGAAGCTTTCGGACCAATAGTTTGGAGGGTCCGGGACGGTCGGGTTGGATGGTTTGGTCGGATGGTTTGGGATAACTAGAGATCTGGACATTCTTCCCGACCGACTGTTCGGAGTGTTCTGGATGGACTGTTTGGAGGGTTCTGGACGGACTGTTTGGAGGTTTCTGGACAGACCGTTTGGATTGTTCTGGACGGACCGTTTGGAGGGTCCGGCACGGTCAGGTGGACAGTTTGGTCTAATGGTCCAGGACGGTTGGGTTGGACGGTTCGGTCGGGTGGTTCGGGACAACTAGAGGAGATCCGGAGCTTTTCCCGACGGACCGCTTGGTGGGTCTGGGACGGTCGAGTTGGACAGTTTGGTTGGATGGTTCGGGACTTCTAGAGGAAACCGGAGGGTCTTCCAGACGTACCGTTTGGAGGCTTCGGGACTGACAGTTTGGAGGGTCCGAGACGGTCGGGTTGGACGGTTTGGTCAGATGGTTCGGGACACCTAGAGGACATCTAGACCTTCTTCCGACTAACAGTTTGGAGGGTTCTCGATGAACTGTTTGGAGGCTTCTGGACCGACAGTTTGGATAGTTCTGGACGGACCATTTGGAGTGTCCGGGACGGTCGGGTTGGGCGGTTAGGTCGGATGGTTCAGGACAACTAGAGGAGATCCAGAGCTTCTTCCTTACGGACCGTTTGGATTGTTCTGGACGGTCCATTTGGAGTGCCCGGGATGGTCGGGTTGCACGGTTTGGTCGAATGGTTCGGGTCACCTAGAGGAGATCCGGACCTTCTTCCCGATAGGCCGTTTGGAGCGTTCTGGACAAACTGGTTGGAGGGTACTGGACGGACCGTTTGGATTGTTCTGGACAGACCGTTTGGAGGCTTCGGGACCAATAATTTGGAAGGTCCAAGACGGTCGGGTTGGCCGGTTTGGTCGGATGGTTCGGGACAACTAGAGGAGATCCAGAGCTTCTTCCCGACTGACCGCTTGAGGGTTCTGGACGAACAGTTTGGAGGGTTCTGGATGGTTCGTTTGGATTATTCTGGGCGGACCGTTTGGAGGGTCCAGGACTGTCGGGTGTTCGGAGGGTCCGGGACGATCGGGTTGGACGGTTTGGTCGGATGGTTCGGGACAACTGGAGGAGATCCGGAGCTTCTTCCGGACGGACTGTTTGGAGTGTTCTGGACGGTCCGTTTGGAGTGCCCGGGACGGTCGGGTTGGATGGGTATGGTCGGATGGTTCAGGACACCTAGAGGAGATTCGGACCTTCTTCCCAATTGGCCGTTTGGAGGGTTCTGGAAAAACTGTTGGGAGGCTTCTAGACGGACCGTTTGGAGTGTCTAGGACGGTCGGGTTGGACGATATGGTCGGATGGTTCGGGAGAACTAGAGGAGATCCAAACGTTCTTCCCGACTGACGTTCGGAGGGTTCTGGGTGAACTGTTTTGAGGTTTCTGGACGGACTGTTTTGATTGTTCAAGACTGACCGTTTGGAGTGTCCAGGACGGTCGGGTTGGACGGTTTGGTCGGATGGTTCGAGAACCCTAGGGGCGATCCGGACCTTCTTCCCGAATGACCGTTCGGAGGGTTCTGGACGGATCGTATGGAGGGTTCTGGACGGTCCGTTTGGATTGTTCTGGACGGACCATTTTGAGGGTTCGGGACGGCCAAGTTGGACAGTTTTGGTCGGGTGCTGCGGGACTTCTAGCAGAAATCGGACCTTCTTCAGGACGGATTGTTTGGTGGCTTTGGGACCAACAGTTTGCCTGGTCCGAGACGGTCAGGTCGGCCTGTTTGGTCGGATGGTCCAGGACAACTAAAGGAGATCCGGAGATTCTTTCGGCCGGTCCGTTTGGAGTGTTCTTGACGGTACGTTTATAGGGTCCAGGACGGTCGGGTTGGACGGTTTGGTCAGATGGTTCAGGACACCTAGAGGAGATCCAAACCTTCTTCCCAACTGACCGTTTGGAGTGTTCTGGACGAACTGTTTCGGGGGTTCTGGACAGACCGTTTGGATTGTTCTTTAGGGAATGTTTGGAGGGTCCGGGACGGTCGGGTTGGACAGTTCGGTCAGATGGTTCGGAACATCTACAGGAGATCCGGACCTTCTTCCCGACTAACCGTTCGGAGGGTTCTAGACGGCCTGTTTGGAGGGTTCTGGATGGACCGTTTGGATTGTTCTAGACGGACTGTTTGGAGGGTCTGGGACGGTCGGGTTGGACAGTTTGGTCGAATGGTTAGGGACACCTAGAGGAGATCCGGACCTTCTTCCCAACTGGCTGTTTCGAGGGTTCTGGACGAGCTGTTTGGTCGGATGGGTAGGGACTTCTACAGGAAACTGGACCTTCTTCCGGACGGGACCATTCGGAGGCTTCGGGACCAACAGTTTGGAAGGTCCGGGACGATTGGGTCGGACGGTTTGGTCGGATGGTTCGGGACAACCAGAGGAGATCCGGACCTTCTTCCAGACTGACCGATTGGATGGTTCTGGACCAACAGATTGGAGGGTTCTGGACGGACTGTTTGGATGGTTCTGGACGGACCGTTTGGAGGCTTCGGGACCAATAATTTGGAAGGTCCGAGACGGTTGGGTTGGACTATTTGGTCCGATGGTGTGGGACAACTACAGGAGATCCGGACCTTCTTCCCGACTGACCGTTCGGAGGGTTCTGGACGGACTGTTCAGACGGTTCTGAGCGGACCGTTTGGAGTGCCCGGGACAGTCGGGTTGGACAGTTTGGAGGTTTCTGGATGAATCGTTTGGATTGTTCTGGACAGACCGTTTGGAGGGTCTGGGACGGTCGGGTTGGACAGTTTGGTCGAATGGTTTGGGACTTCTAGAGAAAACCGGACCTTCTTCCGGACGAACCGTTTGGAGTCTTCGAGAACAACAGTGATGAGAATGGCCCTAACAGTCACACAAGTCCATCCTCATCAGTTGACATTCCAATACCCCAAGCTCAACAATTACCCATGACAAGGGCAAGAGCTCGACAAATCGCTCAACAGGTGAATCTTTTCCTCAATAAATGCCCACTAGATTTGAGCTTGAATGGTGTGCTACCTAATGCCTTGATCATTTGCACACTTAGGTTTGAGGAAAGAGACTTGGAGGAAGCTCAAAAGGAAAGGCCGGAGTCAGCTTCCAAGTCCAGAAGACAATCCCGGTGCTACCGATTTCCTAAACCGGACGTGCCGAGTTCTCAAATCAAAGAAGTCCAGAAGACCATCCCGATGCTTCCGACTTCCTAAACCAGACGCGCCGAGTCCCCGAGTCGAAGAAGTCCAGAAGACGATTCTGGTGCTACCGACTTCCAAAACCGGACGCACCGAGTCTTCAAACAAAAACAAAGAACTCCAGAAGACCATTCCGGTGCCGCCGACTTTCAAAACCGGATGTACCGAGTTCCAAGTCGAAGCGACTTCCGAGTCCAGAAGCAAATCGCGGTGCTACCGACTTCTAAAACCGGAGCTACCGATTTGTCTTTCTGAACTCAGATATTTAGGATTTCTTTGTACTGTTCTGAACCGTCATACTGTACTATGTTACTGTAGCACGCGCATGTACTGTAGCACGCGCATGTACTGTAGCGCTGTCTTACTGTAGCATAACTTAGTCATTAAGTCATATAATCCTCTATAAATATGAGGACCTCTCCCCATGTAAAGGGTAGTGAAGAATTTCAGAATTGAAGAGAACTCTTGTTCCTCTAGAGTGTGAGCTATTTCCACCTCAACCAGGGATTGGGAGTTTATCTGAGATTGTTTCTCCGTTGTTCTTGTGATTTCTTCGTGGATTGCTTGAACACGTTGCTCCACGTTAGTGAGTAACAAAGGGCCGAAGTGTGTGGTTGGGTGAATCGAGTGCTGCAGGCTTCCGTAATCAAGACGGTGGTTGGCTGTGTCATTCATCAGGCTTCACAGGCTAGTTATCCAGGATCCTACGTCGTGAAAATCGGGCAAACTTCGGGATTTGATCATCCTCCTTCAGGGTGGTTCACATCATCTGGTATCAGAGCTCGAGGTTGACACGGTAGGATTTGTATCTTTACTTTGTGTTGTTCTTCCTATCCAGAAAAAACCACACAAAAATATTGTTCTTCAAACCCGTAGTTTCAATTGAAATTTCAGTGAGTTTTGCTAGGTTTTAATCCATTAGAATCTTGCTTACTTGCTGATCACAAAAATATATTCTTCACTCCAATCTTTTGAATCTTTGAGTAATCACATCATCTATCCATTTCTCAATACTTTGCATCCCATAATAAGGTCTTGCTTACAAAGATTGCTTTGGGCTTTGCACATTTGATATCACTCCTAGAACTCAAATTAAGAGTTACTTTTCTTGTTAAGCCCTTGTTGTAAAAATTGACCTTGGTACAAAAGAAAGAAGAGAAAAGAAAAAGAAGGAAAAGAAAAAGAAGTACCAATCAAAAGAAAGAAAGAAGAAAGAGCCTTGGTCAATATCTTTTGGGCATTGCTTACAATTCAAAAAAAGCTAAGCAAAACTTGTGATCTCCTGTGCAAATCTGTAGCCCAATAACAAGTGCAATCAAGCTTTTGTCTTTCACCACTTTGCATGAGTCACGAGTATGTCTCATCTTTTCACCCAAAATTTTGTGATCGCAACTAAGTATTGAATTTCTAGTGTGGGTTACTACTTATCATTACAATACCTAGAATTTCATTGCATAGGTAATACACTAACCTTCCAAGCTCCAGCAAGATAGCCATTGTCTTATTACAGCACTTGGGCCTTGATTCACTCGATTCATCACCTTCACCATTTTACTACTACTGGAGTACCCGTTGTTCTTCAATCAAAGAAGTCTTCATAAGAACTTCGGTAAGCAAAGGGAAGGGACTGAGTGAACCCACATCCAAACAGTTAATTTGTGCTATTTCTTTGCTTCGAGCTAACCATGGCAGGAACTGAAGAAAGCCCCGCTTTTGTTACTCGAACTGACCTCGAGAAGCTCACCAATGACTTCAATGAGCAATCGAATGAAAATATGAGCATTCTTCGAAAGGAGATCCTCACCGAGGTAGGTTCAGAGCTACGCAAGCAATTGGCGGGAGAAGCTAGTGTCCATGGTGAGGAAGAAGAGCTTGATGAAACCGACGAAGAGGTCGCCGCACGACAAGCACGGGAAGCTCAGTCCCGAAGACAACGAGCTGCTGCTTCTCCAGCACCACCTCGTCCAACCGGTCAACGAGCTGCCCCTTTTCGCGTCTACCGCAATGATGCATACCAACAACGACGCCATGATGATCCTCATCAAGAAGAGAAATTCGACAGACTCAAATTTACCATTCCCAGGTTTGAAGGTAATTCCGATCCCGATACTTATTTAACACGGGAATTGAAGGTAGATAAGATCTTCCGGATGCACAACTATTCGAGGAGAAGAAGCTTGCAATGGCCGCTTTGGAATTTGATGGCTATGCTCTTATTTGGTGGGAGCAAGTCCAAAACCAAAGAGAAGAATATGGCGAGCCACCAATCTCCACATGGGTCGAAATGAAGAAAGAAATGAAAACAAGGTTTGTGCCTTTACATTATAAACGTAATTTATTTGACAAACTACAAGCTTTGACACAGGGTCCTAGTACCGTGGAGGAATACTATAAAGGCATGGAACAAGCCATGATTCAGGGCAAGTGTTCGAGAAGACGAAGAGCAAACTCTGTCTCGCTTCTTGCATGGTCTTCGCCATGATATAAAACGCATTGTGGTTTACCAACCCTACCAAACCGTGGTTGAGTTGGTGCATCAAGCAGAAAAGGCCGAATGACAACTACAAGAAGATGCTAAATATGCCAAGTCAAGATCGACACCATCATTTAGCTTGAAGGCTCCTTCATATGCACCCAAAGCTCGTTTTGGTTTGGGTAGAGGTACATCTTCAACTAGTAATTCATTTGCTTCTAACACTAGTCCCTCTTCTGTGGCAAAGTCAGCCCCTTATCCAGGCAAGGAGAAGCCTACCACCTCCACAACTTCATCGAGTGGATCTACTACTCGATCAAGGGAGTTTGTATGCTTCAAATTTCAAGGACGAGGACACATCTCAAGAGAGTGCCCCAATAACAGAGTCATGTTAATCAATGAAGATGGAGAATACATCTCAGGAGATGAAGAAGAGGCAGAACCCACTGCAGATGAAGAAAGAGTTGGAGATGCTCAAGAAGAAAGGCAAGACTACGCCGGTTGTACTTTTGAGACTGGAAGTGCGCTTGTTGTCACTAAGGTCCTCAGTGTGCAACACCAAGAAGACGAGCACCCACAAAGATCCAATCTCTTTCAAACACAAGCTAAGGTAGATGACAAGGTAATCAAGTTAATTATCGATGGAGGTAGTTGTCATAACCTTGCTAGTAAAGAGATGTGTGATAAACTTGGATTGAAATTGATCAAGCATCCCCACCCATACAATGTTCAATGGCTTAGTGATTTTGGTAGTGTTAAAATACAACACATGGTTAATGTCACATTTAAAATCAAAGATTATGTTGAAACCATTAGTTGTGATGTTGTGTCTATGACTGTATGCCATATACTTTTGGGAAGGCCTTGGTTTTATGATAGATATGTCACACATGATGGAAGCAATACGTTCAAGATAGGAGAAAGAAATATGAAACTGTTTCCAATGACTCCTAATCAAATTCTTGCTCAACACATGCAAAAGAAAGTGGAAGCAAAATTGGGAGATGACAAAATTAATTTGAAAGGAAGAATAGATAAGGAAGACAAGAAATTAGTCATGATCACTAATAAACTGAATATCAAGGAGATGAGAAATAGTTCTGAAACTATGTATATTGTTCTCATCTACAAGGATACTTTGACTACGACTAACGATCTCACCAATCTTCCTAGTGTTGTTTCAAAAGTCTTGCAGGATTATCAAGATGTGTTTCCTGAAGAAATACCTGCAGGACTTCCTCCCATGAGAGGTATTGAGCATCAAATTGATCTCATTCCAGGAGCTTCACTTCCAAACCGTCCTCCATACCGCGTCAATCCGGAGGAAACAAAGGAAATCCAGAATCAAGTCCAAGGACTACTTGAGAAAGGGTATGTTCGAGAAAGCTTAAGTCCTTGTGCTGTTCCCGTAATTTTAGTACCTAAAAAGGATGGAACATGGAGAATGTGCATCGATTGTCGTGCCATTAATAACATAACTGTTAGGTATCGTCATCCCATCCCTAGGCTTGATGATATGCTAAATGAACTTAGTGGTTCTAATATATTCTCCAAAATTGATTTAAAAAGTGGCTACCACCAAATTAGAGTTAAACTTGGAGATGAATGGAAAACAGCTTTTAAGACTAAATTTGGTTTGTATGAATGGTTGGTTATGCCATTTGGCTTGACTAATGCCCCTAGTACATTCATGAGATTAATGAATCATGTTTTAAGAGCTTTCATTGGTAGATTTGTGGTGGTATTCTTTGATGACATATTAATCTATAGCAAATCCATGGATGAGCATGTTAAACATATGACACAAGTACTAGAAGTGCTAAGGAAAGAACAATTGTATGCTAACCTTGAAAAGTGCACTTTTTGTACCAATAAAGTTGTCTTCTTAGGCTTTGTTGTTTCAAGTCAAGGAGTTGAGGTTGATGAATCTAAAATAGAGGCTATTAAGAATTGGCCTACTCCTTTGAATGTTAGCCAAATAAGAAGCTTTCATGGATTAGCTGGGTTTTATCGCCGCTTTGTAAAAGATTTTAGCACTATTGCTGCTCCATTAAATGAATTAACTAAAAAGGGAGTTCATTTCCAATGGGGTAATTCTCAAGAAAAAGCTTTTCAAGTATTGAAGAAGCGGTTGACTGAAGCACCTTTGCTTGCTTTGCCTGATTTCACTAAGACTTTTGAAATAGAATGTGATGCTAGTGGAATTGGCATTGGAGGTGTTCTTATGCAAGAAGGTAAACCAATTGCATACTTTAGTGAAAAACTAAGTGGTGCACAATTGAATTATCCTGTGTATGATAAAGAGTTATATGCATTGGTTCGTGTACTTGAAATATGGCAACATTATCTATGGCCTAAAGAATTTGTGATACATTCTGATCATGAAGCATTGAAATATTTGAAAGGCCAAGCTAAACTTAACCGAAGACATGCCAAATGGGTAGAATTTATTGAAAGTTTCCCATATGTTGTCAAGTACAAGAAAGGAAAGGATAACATCGTAGCTGATGCTCTATCAAGAAAACATGCACTTTTGACTCAACCAGAGGTGAATGTCCCAGGATTAGAAAGTCTGAAAGATTTATATGCTAATGATAAAGAATTTTCAGAACCTTTCTCTCATTGCCACAATGGAAAAGGGTGGGACAAATACCATGTGCATGATGGATTCTTATTTTACACTAACAAGCTCCGTTCGCTTGCTTCTATTACAGGAATCTCATGCGGGAGGACTCATGGGACACTTTGGGATGGCCAAGACGTATACCATGCTAGCTGATCATTTACATTGGCCAAAGATGCGAAGAGACGTCGAACGGTTTGTGCAAAGATGCATAACCTGCCACAAAGCTAAGTCCAAGCTTAACCCTCATGGATTATATACTCCTCTTCCAACTCCTAATGGCCCTTGGAAAGACATTAGTATGGATTTTGTTCTAGGATTACCAAGGACTAAGAGGGGGAGGGATTCTATATTTGTGGTAGTTGATAGATTTTCTAAAATGGCACATTTCATACCTTGTCATAAAAGCGATGATGCTTCCCACGTAGCTGATTTGTTCTTCAGGGAAATCGTGAGGCTTCATGCAGTGCCGATGACAATTGTCTCTGATCGTGACGTCAAGTTCATGAGCTACTTTTGGAAGACCTTGTGGGCCAAGCTTGGAACAAGATCATTATTCTCAACGACTTGTCACCCACAAACTGACGGTCAAACCGAAGTGGTGAATCGGACTCTGGGAACATTGTTGAGGACTATGATCAAGAAGAACCTCAACTTTGTCCTTTTGAAGTGGTGTATGGATTCAAGCCCATCACACCACTAGATTTGCTGCCTCTGCCACTTGAAGAACGTGCCAATATGCAAGCATCCAAGCGTGCTGAGCATGTCAAGAAAATTCACCTCAGGACCAAGGAGACTATTGAGAAGAAGGCGCGATACTATGCAGCAAATGCCAGCAAACACAAGAAGAAGGTGCTCTTTGAACCCGGGGACTTAGTATGGGTGCACCTTCGGAAAGAGCGTTTCCCTGAGAAAAGAAGCTTAAAACTGATGCCAAGAGGAGATGGACCATTTCGAGTACTTACCAAAGTTAACGACAATGCTTACAAGATCGAACTTCCAGGAGATGACTATGCGGTAAGTACTACTTTTAATGTTTCAGACTTATCTCCTTTCTTTGGTCCTGAAGAAACAGAGTCGAGGACGACTCCTTTTCAAGAGGGGGAGGATGATGAGAATGGCCCTAACAGTCACACAAGTCCATCCTCATCAGTTGACATTCCAATACCCCAAGCTCAACAAGGACCCATGACAAGGGCAAGAGCTCGACAAATCGCTCAACAGGTGATCTTTTCCTCAATAAATGCCCACTAGATTTGAGCTTGAATGGTGTGCTACCTAATGCCTTGATCATTTGCACACTTTGGTTTGAGGAAAGAGACTTGGAGGAAGCTCAAAAGGAAAGGCCGGAGTCAGCTTCCAAGTCCAGAAGACAATCCCGGTGCTACCGATTTCCTAAGCCGGACGTGCCGAGTTCTCAAATCAAAGAAGTCCAGAAGACCATCCCGGTGCTTCCGACTTCCTAAACCGGACGCGCCGAGTCCCCGAGTCGAAGAAGTCCAGAAGACGATTCCGGTGCTACCGACTTCCAAAAACCGGACGCACCGAGTCTTCAAACAAAAACAAAGAACTCCCGAAGACCATTCCGGTGCCGCCGACTTTCAAAACCGGATGTACCGAGTTCCAAGCCGAAGCGACTTCCGAGTCCAGAAGCAAATCGCGGTGCTACTGACTTCTAAAACCGGAGCTATCGATTTGTCTTTCTGAACTCAGATATTTAGGATTTCTTTGTACTGTTCTGAACCGTCATACTGTACCTACTGTAGCACGCGCATGTACTGTAGCGGCCGTCTTACTGTAGCATAGCTTAGTCATTAAGTCATATAATCCTCTATAAATATGAGGACCTCTCCCCATGTAAAGGGTAGTGAAGAATTTCAGAATTGAAGAGAACTCTTGTTCCTCTAGAGTGTGAGCTATTTCCACCTCAACCAGGGACTGGGAGTTTATCTGAGATTGTTTCTCCGTTGTTCTTGTGATTTCTTCGTGGATTGCTTGAACACGTTGCTCCACGTTAGTGAGTAACAAAGGGCCGAAGTATGTGGTTGGGTGAATCGAGTGCTGCAGGCTTCCGTAATCAAGACGGTGGTTGGCCGTGTCATTCATCAGGCTTCACAGGCTAGTTATCCAGGATCCTACGTCGTGAAAATCGGGCAAACTTCGGGATTTGATCATCCTCCTTCAGGGTGTTCACATCAAACAGTTTGGAGGTTCCGGGACAGTCGGGTTGGATGGTTTGGTCGGAGGGTTCGGGACAACTAGACGAGATCCAGACCTTCTTCCCAACTGACCCTTAGGAGGGTTCTGGACGGACCGTTTGGAGTGTCCGGGACGGTCGGGTTGGACGGTTTGGTCAGATGGTTCGGGACAACTAGAGGAGATCCGGACCTTCTTTCCGACTGACCGTTCGGAGGGTTCTGGACGGACTTTTTGGAGGGTTCTGGATGGACTGTTTGGATTGTTCTGGACGGACCGTTTGAAGGCTTTGGGACCAACAATTTGGGAGGTCTGGGACGGTCGGGTTGGACTATTTGCTCTGATGGTCTGGAACAACTACAGGAGATCCGGACCTTCTTCCCGACTGACCGTTCGGAGGGTCCGGGACGGTCGGGTTGGACAGTTTGGTCGGATGGTTCGGGACTTCTAGAGAAAGCCGGACCTTCCGGACGGACCGTTTGGAGGCTTCGAGACCAACAGTTTGGAGGGTCTGGGACGGTCAGGCTGGACGGCTTGGTCGGAGAGTTCGGGACAACTAGATGAGATCCAGACCTTCTTCCCGACTAACCGTTAGGAGGGTTTTGGACGGAACGTTTGGAGTGTCCAGGACGGTCGGGTTGGACGGTTTGGTCGGATGGTTCGGGACAACTAGAGGAGATCCGGACCTTGTTCTCGACTGAGCGTTTAGAGGAATCTGGACGGTCCATTTGGATTGTTCTGGACGGACCGTTCGGATTGATCGGACGGACCGCTTGGAGGGTCCGGCACGGTCACGTTGGACAGTTTGCTTGGTTGGTTTGGGACTTTTATAGGAAACCAGACCTTCTTTCAGATGGACAATTTTGAGGCTTCGACACCAACAGTTTCGCGGGTCCGGGACGGTCGGGTTGGACGGTTTGGTTGGATGGTTTGGGACAATTAGGGGAGATCCGGACCTTCTTCCCGACTGACCGTTTGGAGGGTCCTGGAAGGTCCGTTTGGGTTGTTCTACACGGACCGTTTGGATTGTTCTGGACGGACCGTTTGGACTGTCCTGGAAGGTCGGGTTGTACAGTTTGGTCCGATGGTTCGGGACTTCTAGAGGAAACCGGACGTTCTTCCGGACGGACCATTTGGAAGCTTTCGGACCAACAGTTTGGAGGGTCCAGGACGGTCGGGTTGGGCGGTTTGGTCGGATGGTTTGGGATAACTAGAGGAGATCCGGACATTCTTCCCGACCGACTGTTCGGAGTATTCTGGACGGACTGTTTGGAGGGTTCTGGACGGCCTGTTTGGAGGGTTCTGGACGGACCATTTGGATTGTTCTGGACCGACCGTTTGGAGTTTCCGGCATGTTCAGATGGTTCGGGTCTTCGAGAGGAAACTTGAACTTCCTCCGGACGATCAGTTTGGAGGCTTCGGGAACAATAGTTTTGTAGGGTCTGGGACGATTGGGTTGGACGGTTTGGTCCGATGGTTCGGGACAATTAGAGGAGATTCGGACCTCCTTCCCGACTGATCGTTTGGAGGGTTCTGGAAGGTCCGTCTGGATTGTTCCGGATGGACCATTTGGAGGGTCCAGACGGTCGGATTGGACGGTTTGGTCGGATGGTTTGGGACACCAAGAGGAGATCCAGAACTTCTTCCCGACTGACCGTTCGGAGGGTTCTAGACTGACCGTTTGGAGGGTTTTGGAGGGACCGTTTGGATTGTTCTGGACGGACCGTTTGGAGTCTTCGAGAACAACAGTTTGGTCGGATTGTTCAGGAGTTCTAGAGAAAACCGGACCTTCTTCCGGACGGATTGTTTGGAGTCTTCGAGAACAACAGTTTGGAGGTTCCGAGACAGTCGGGTTGGACGGTTTGGTCGGAGGGCTCGGGACAACTAGAGGAGATCCAAAGCTTCTTCCCGACTGACCCTTAGGAGGGTTCTGGACGGACCGTTTGGATTGTTCTGGACGGACCGTTTGGAGCATCCGAGTAGGTCGGGTTGGACAGTTTGGTCGGATGGTTCGGGACTTCTAGAGGAAACCGAACCTTCTTCCGGACGGACCGTTTGGAGGATTTGGGACCAACAGTTTGGAGGGTCCGGGACGGTCGGGTTTGACGGTTTGGTCGAATGATTCGGGACAACTAGAGGAGATCCGGACCTTCTTCCCGACTGACCGTTTGGAGGGTTCTGGACGGTCCGTTTGGAAGGTCCAGCACGGTCGGGTTGGACGGTTGGTCGGACGGTTTGGAACACCTTGAGGAGATCCGGACCTTCTGCCCGACTGACCATTTGGAGGATTCTGTGCGAACTGTTTGGAGGGTTCTAGATGGATCGTTTGGATTCTTCTGGACGGACCGTTTGGAGGGTCTAGAACGGTCGGGTCGGACGGTTTGGTCGGATGGTTGGGGACACTTAGAGGAGATCCGGACCTTCTTCCCAACTGGCCGTTTCGAGGGTTCTGGACGAGCTGTTTGGTCGGATGGGTAGGGACTTCTAGAGGAAACCGGACCTTCTTCTGGACAGACCGCTTGGATGCTTCGGGACCAACAGTTTGGAAGGTCCGGGACGGTCGGTTCGGACGGTTTGGTCGGATGGTTCGGGACAACTAGAGGAGATCCGGACCTTCCTCCGGACTGACCGATCGGAGGGTTCTGGACCAATAGATTGGAGGGCCCGGGACGGTCGGGTTGGACGGTTTGGTCGGATGGTTCGGGAGGGTTCTGGACGGACTATTTTGATGGTTCTGGACGGACCGTTTGGATTGTTCTGGACGGACTGTTTGGAGGCTTCGGGACCAATAATTTGGAAGGTCCGAGACGGTCGAGTTGGCCGGTTTGGTCGGATGGTTCGGGACAACTAGAGGAGATCCGGAGCTTTTCGAGTGTTCTAGACGCTCCGTTTGTAGGGTCCGGGACGGTCGGGTTGGACGGTTCGGAGGGTTCTGGACGAACCGTTCGGATGGTTTGGGAACACTAGAGGAGATCCGGACCTTCTTCCTGGCTGAGCATTTGGAGGAATCTGGACGGTCCGTTTGGATTGTTCTGGATGATCCGTTTGCATTGTTCTGGACGGACCGTCTGAAGGGTCTGGGAAGGTCGGGTTGGATAGTTTGGTCGGATGGTTCGGAACTTCTAGAGGAAACAGGACCTTCTTCCGGACGGACCGTTCGGACGCTTTGGGACCAACAGTTTGGAGGGTCCGGGACGGTCGGGTTGGAAGGTTTGGTCATCGTACGGGACAACTAGAGGAGATCCAGAGCATTTCCGGATGAACCGTTTGGAGTGTTCTGGACGGTCCCGTCTGGAGTGCCCGGGACGGTCGGGTTGCACGCTATGGTCGGATGGTTCGGGGACACCTAGAGGAGATCCGGACCTTCTTCCCGACTGGCCGTTTGGAGGGTTCTGGACAAACTGTTTGGAGGGTTCTAGACGGACCATTTGGATTGTTCTGGACGGACCGTTTGGAGTGTCCGGGACGGTCAGGTTCGACGGTTTGGTCGGATGGTTCGGGAAAACAAGAGGAGATCCGGACCTTCTTCCCGACTGACCGTTCGGAGGGTTCTGCATGAACTATTTGGAGGGTTCTAGCCAGACCGTTTTGATTGTTGTGGACAAACCGTTTGGACTGTCCAGGACAGTCAGGTTGAACAGTTTAGTCGGATGGTTCGGGACAACTAGAGGAGATCCGGACCTTCTTCCCGACTAACCGTTTGGAGGACTCTGTCCGGTCGATTTGGATTGTTCTGGATGGTCCATTTGGATTGTTCTAGACAGACCGTTTGGAGGGTCCGGGAAGGTCGGGTTGGATAGTTTTGGTCGCATGGTTCGGGACTTCTAGAGGAAACCGGACCTTCTTCCAGACGGACCGTTTGGAGGGTCCGGGACGGTCGAGTTGGACAGTTTGGTCGGATGGTTCGGGACTTCTAGAGGAAACCGGAGTGTCTTCCAGACGTACCGTTTGGAGGCTTCGGGACCGACAGTTTGGAGGGTCCGAAACGGTCGGGTTGGACGGTTTGGTCGGATGGTTCGGGACACGTAGAGGACATCCGGACCTTCTTCCTGACTGACGGTTTGGAGGGTTCTCGATGAACTGTTTGGAGGGTTCTGGACCGACAATTTGGACAGTTCTGGACGGACCGTTTGGAGTATCCGGGACGGTCGGGTTGGACGGTTAGGTCGGATGGTTCAGGACAACTGGAGGAGATCCGGAGCTTCTTCCATACGGACCGTTTGGATTGTTCTGGACGGTCCATTTGGAGTGCCCGGGACGGTCAGGTTGCACGGTTTGGTCGGATGGTTCGGGTCACCTAGAGGAGATCCGGACCTTCTTCCCAATAGGCCGTTTGGAGCGTTCTGGACAAACTGTTTGGAGGGTACTGGACGGACCGTTTGGATTGTTCTGGACGGACCGTTTGGAGGCTTCGGGACCAATAATTTGGAAGGTCCGAGACGGTCGGGTTGGCCAGTTTGGTCGGATTGTTGGGACAACTAGAGGAGATCCGGAGCTTCTTACGGACAGACCATTTCGAGTGTTCTAGACGGACCGTTTGTGGTGTCCAGGACGGTTTGGTCGGATGGTTCGGGACAACTAGAGGAGATCTGGACCTTCTTCCTGACTACCCGTTCGGAGGGTTCTGGACGGAATATTTGGAGGGTTCTGGACGGACCATTTGGATTGTTCTGGACGGACCGTTTGGAGTGTACGGGACGGTCGGGTTGGACGGTTTGGTCGGATGGTTTCGAACAACTAGAGGAGATCCGGACTTTCTTCCCGACTAACCGTTTGGAGGAATCTAGACGGTCTATTTGGATTGTTCTGGATGGTCCTTTTGGATTGTTCTGCACGGACCCTTTGGAGAGTCCGGGAAGGTCGGGTTGGATAATTTGTCGGGAGGTTTGGGACTTCTAGAGGAAGCCGGACCTTCTTCCGGGCGGACTGTTTGGACAGTTTGCTGTAATGGTTCAGGACAATTAGAGGAGATCCTGACCTGCTTCCCCACCGACCGTTCAGAGTGTTCCGGATGGACTGTTTGGAGGGTTCTGACGGACCGTTTAGATTGTTCTGGACGGACCGTTTGGATTGTTCTGGACGGACCGTTTTGGAGTATCCGGGACGGTTGGGTTGGACGGTTTGGTCGGATCGTTCGGGAGAACAAGAGGAGATCTAGACCTTCTTCCCGAGTGACCGTTCGGAGGGTTCTGGACGAACTGTTTGGAGGGTTCTGGATGGACCGTTTTGATAGTTCTGGACGGACCGTTTGGAGTGTCCAGGACAGTCAGGTTGGACAGTTTAGACAGATGGTTCGGGACCACTAGAGGAGATTCGGACCTTCTTCCTGACAGACCGTTTGGAGGAATCTGGACGGTCCGTTTGGATTGTTCTGGATGGTCCGTTTGGATTGTTCTGGATGGACCGTTTGGAGGGTCCAGAAAGGTCGGGTTGGATAGTTTGGTCGCATGGTTCGAGACTTCAAGAGGAAACCGGACCTTCTTCCGGACGGACGTTTGGAGGGTAGGGGACGGTCGGGCTGGACAGTTTGGTCGGATGGTTCGGAACTTCTAGAGGAAACAGGACCTTCTTCCGGACGGACCGTTTCGAGGCTTCGGGACCAACAGTTTGGTGGGTCCGGGATGGTCGGGTTGGACGGTTTGGTCGGATGGTTCGGGACAACTAGTGGAGATCCGGAGCTTCTTCCGGACGGACCGTTTAGATTGTTCTGGACGGTCCTTTGGAGTGCCCGGGACGGTTGGGTTGGACGGTTTGGTCGGATGGTTTGGGACACCTAGAGGAGATCCGGACCTTCTTCCCGACTGGCCGTTTGGATGGTTCTGGACCAACTGTTTGGAGGGTACTGGACGGACCGTTTGGATTGTTCTGGAAGGACCGTTTGCAGCGGGATGGTCGGGTTGGACGGTTTGGTCGGATGGTTCGGGACAACTAGTGGAGATCCGGAGCTTCTTCCAGACGGACCGTTTGTATTGTTCTGGACGGTCCTTTGGAGTGCCCGGGACGGTCGGGTTGGCCGGTTTGGTCGGATGGTTTTGGACAACTAGAGGAGATCCGGAGCTTCTTCCGGACGGATCGTTTGGATTGTTCTGGACGGTCCGTCTGGAGTTCCCGGGACGGTCACATTGGATGGTTTGGTCGGATGGTTCGGGACAACTAGTGGACATCCGGAGCTTCTTCCGGACGGACCGTTTGGAGTGTTCTGGACGGTCCGTCTGGAGTGCCCGGGATGGTCGGGTTGGACCATTTGGTCGGATGGTTCGAGACACCTAGAGGAGATCAGGACCTTCTTCCTAACTGGCCGTTTGGAGGGTTCTGGACGGACCGTTTGGATTGTTCTGGACGGATCATTAGGAGGGTCCGGGACGGTCGGGTTCGACGGTTTGGTCGGATGGTTCAGGAGAACTGGAGGAGATCCGGACATTCTTCCCGACTGACCGTTCAGAGAGTTCTGGACGAACTGTTTGGAGGGTTCTGGACGGACCGTTTTGATTGTTCGGGATGGACCGTTCGGTGTGTCCAGGACGATCAGGTTGGACAATTTAGTTGGATGTTTTGGGACAACTAGAGGAGATCCGGACCTTCTTCCCGACTGACCGTTTGGAGGAATCTGGACAGTCCATTTCGAATGTTCTGGATGGTCCGTTTGGAGGTCCGAAAAGGTCGGGTTGGATAGTTTGGTCGGATGGTTCAGGACTTCTAGTGGAAACCGAACCTTCTTCCGGACGGACCGTTTGGAGGCTTCGGGATCGACAGTTTGGAGGGTCCGGGATGGTCGGATTGGACGGTTTGGTCGGATGGTTTGGGCATCAAGAGGACATCCGGAACTTCTTTTCGACTGACGGTTTGGCGGGTTCTGGACGAACTGTTTGGAGGGTTCTGGACGGACAGTTTGGATTGTTCTGCACCGACCGTTTGGAGTGTTCGGCACGGTCGGGTTGGACGGTTTGGTCGGATGGTTCGGGACAACTAGTGGAGATCCGGACGCTCTTCCCGACTGACCATTCGGATTGTTCGAACGGACCGCTTGGAGGGTCCTGCACGGTCAGGTTGGACAGTTTGCTTGGATGGTTCGGGACTTCTAGAGGAAACTAGACCTTCCTTCAGACGGACCATTTCGAGGCTTCGAGACCAACAGTTTCGAGGGTCCGAGACGGTCTGGTTGGACGGTTTGGTTGGATGGTTCGGGACAACTAGAGGAGATTCGGACCTTCTTCCCGACTGACCGTTCGGAGGGTTCTGGATGAACTGTTTGGAGGGTGCTGGACGGACCGTTTGGATTGTTCTGGACGACCCGTTTTGGAGTGTCCAGGACGGTCAAGTTGGACAGTTTCTTCGGATGGTTCGGGACTCCTAGAGGCAACCGGACCTTCTTCCGAACGGAATGTTTGGAGGCTTCAGGACGAACAGGTCGCAGGGTCTGGGACGGTCGGGTTGGACGGTTTGATCGGATGGTTCAAGACAACTAGAGGAGATCCGAATCTTCTTCCCGACTGACCATTTGGAGGGTTCTGGGCGGTCCGTTTGGACTGTTCTGGACGGTCCGTTTGGATTGTTCTGGACGGACCGTTTGGGAGGGTTCGGGACCAACAGTTTGGAGGGTGCGGAACGGTCGGGTTCGACGGTTTGGTCGGATGGTTCGGGACAACTAGAGGAGATCCGGAGGTTCTGACAGACGGGCCGTTTCGATTGTTCTGGACGGTCCGTTTGGAGGGTCCGGGACGGTCGGGTTGGAAGGTTTGGTCACATTGTTCGGGACAACTAGAGGAGATCTGGACCTTCTTCCCGACAGACCGTTTGGAGTTTTCTGGACGGACTATTTGGAGGGTTCTGGACTGACCGTTTGGAGGGTCCGGCACGGTCGAGTTGGACAGTTTGGTCGGATGGTTCGGGGACTTCTAGAGGAAACCAGACCTTCTTCCGGACGTACCATTTGGAGGCTTCAAGACCAACAATTTCGAGGTTCCACAATGGTCGGGTTGGACGGTTTGGTCGGATGGTTCGGGACAACTAGAGGAGATCCGGACCTCCCTCCCGACTGACCGTTCGGAGGGTTCTGGACGGACTGTTTGAAGGGTTCTGGACGAACCGTTTGGAGGGTCCGGGACGGCCAGGTTAGACAGTTTGGTCGGATGGTTTTGGACAGAAAACCGGATCTTCTTCCGGACGGACCGCTTGGAGGCTTCGGGACCAACAGTTTGGATGGTCCGGGACAACTCGAGGAGATTTGGACCTCCTTCCCGACTGACCGTTTGGAGGGTTCTGGACGGACTATTTGGAGGGTTCTGGATGGACCGTTTTGAGGGGCCAGGACGGTCGGGTTGGAAAGTTTGGTCAGATGGTTCGGGACTTCTAGCCCCGACCATCTTAGACGGACTGCTTGGAGGCTTCGGGGCCAACAGTTTGGAGGTTCCGGGACAATCAGGTTGGACGGTTTGGTCGGATGGTTCGAGACAACTAGAGGAGATCCGGAATTCTTCTGCACGGACCGTTTGGATTGTTCTGGACGGTCCGTTTGGAGGGTCCGGGACAGTTGGGTTGAACGGTTTGGTCGGATGGTTTGGGACACCTAGAGGAGATCCGGACCTTCTTGCCGACTGACCGTTTGGAGGCTTCGGGACCGACAGTTTGGAGGGTCCGGGACGGTTAGGTTGGACGGTTTTGGTCGGATGGTTCGCGACATCTAGAGGACATCCGGACCTTCTTCCCGACTGACCGTTTGGAGGGTTTTGGACGAACTGTTTGGAGAGTTCTGGACGGACAGTTTGGATTGTCCTGGACGACACCTAGAGGAGATCCGAACGTTCTTCCTGACTGACCATTTGGAGGTTTCTGGATGAACTGTTTGGAGGGTTCTGGACAGACCGTTTTGATTTTTCTAGATGGACCATTTGGAGTGTCCGGGACGGTCGGGTTGGACGGTTTGGTCGGATTGTTCGGGACAACTAGAGCAGATCTGGACCTTCTTCCCGACTGACAGTTCGGATGGATCTGGACGGACCGTTTCGATTGTTCTGGACGGCCCGTTTGGAGTGTCTGGGACAGTCGGGTCGGACAGTTTGTTCTGATGGTTCGGGACTTCTAGAGGAAACTGGACCTTCTTCCGGACGGACCGTTTGGAGTCTGCGGGACCAACAGTTTGCAGGGTCCGGGACGGTCGGGTCGAACGGTTTGGTCGGATGGTTCAGGACTTCTACAGGAGACCGGACCTTCTTCCGGATGACGGTTTGTAGGCTTCGAGACCAACAGTTTGGAGGGACCGGGACGGTCGGGTTGGACGGTTTGGTTGGATGGTTCGGGATAATTAGAGGAGATCCGGACCTTCTTCCTGACCGACTGTTCGGAGTGTTTCTGGATGGACTGTTTGGAGGGTTCTAGACGGACTATTTGGATTGTTCTGGACGGACCGTTTGGAGGGTCCGGCACGGTCGAGTTGGACAGTTTGGTCTAATGGTTCGGGACTTTTAAAGGAAAGCGGACCTTCTGCCGGACGATCCGTTTGGAGGCTTCGAGACCAACAGTTTGGGGTGTCTGGGATGGTCGGGTTGGACGGTTTGGTCGGATTGTTCGGGACAACTAGAGGAGATCCGGATCTTCTTCCCGGCTGACCGTTCGGAGGGTTCTGGACGGACTGTTTGGAGGGTTCTGGACGGACCGTTTGGATTGTTCTGGACGGACCGTTTGGAAGGCCCGGCACGGTCGGGTTGGACAGTTTCGTCTAATGGTTCTGGACGGTCGGGTTGGACAGTTTGGTCGGATGGTTCGGGACAACTAGTGGAGATCTGGACCTTCTTCCCGACTGACCGTTCGGAGGGTTCTAGACGGACTGTTTGGAGGTTTCGGGACGGACCGTTGGAGGGTCTGGGACAGTCGGGTTCGACAGATTGGTCAGATGGTTCGGGATGTCTAGGGGAAACTGGACCTTCTTCCGGACGGACCGTTTGGAGCCTTCGGGACCAACAGTTTGGAGGGTCCGGGAGGTCGGGTTGGACGGTTTTGGTTGGATGGTTCGGGACAACTAGTGGAGATCCGAAATTGGTCGGATGGTTCGGGACTTGTAGAGGAAACCAGACCTTCTTCCGGACGGACGGTTTGGAGGCTTTGGGACCAACAGTTTGGAGGGTGAGGGACCGTCGGGTTCGACGGTTTGGTCGGATGGTCCGGGACAACTAGAGGAGATCCGGAGCTTTTTACGGACGGACCGTTAGGAGTGTTCTGGACGGTCCGTTTGGAGGGTCCTAGACGGTCGGGTTGGACAGTTTGGTCAGATGGTTCGGGAGAACTAGAGGAGATCCGGACCTTCTTCGTGACTGACCATTCGAAGGGTTCTGGACGGACTGTTTGGAGGGTTCTGGACGGACTGTTTGGATTGTTCTGGACGGACCGTTTGGAGTGTCCGGGACAGTTGGGTTGGACAGTTTGGTCGGATGGTTCAGACTTCTACAGGAAACCGGACCTTCTTCCAGACGGACCGTTTGGAGGCTTCGGGACCCACAGTTTGGATGGTCCAGGACGGTCGGGTTGGATGGTTTCGTCGGATGGTTCGGGAGACCTAGAGGAGAACGGGACCTTCTTCCCAACTGACCGTTTGGCGGGTTCTGGACGCGCAGTTTTGGAGGGTTCTGAACGGACCGTTTGGAGGCTCCGGCATGGTCGGGTTGGACAGTTTGGTCGGATGGTTCGGGACTTCTAGGAGAACTTGACCTTCATCCGGACGGACCGGTTGGAGCCTTCGGGACCAACAGTTTGCAGGCTCCGGCACGGTCAGGTTGGACAGTTTGGTCGGATGGTTCGGGACAACTAGAGGAGATCCGGACCTTCTGCCCGACTAACCGTTCGGAGGGTTCTAGACGGACTGTTTGGAGGGTTCTGGACAGACTGTTTGGATGGTCCGGGACGGTCGGGTTGGGCAGTTTGGTCAGATGGTTCGGGACTTCTAGAGGAAACTGGGCCTTCTTCTGGATGGACTGTTTGGAGCCTTCGGGACCAACAGTTTGGTGGGTCCAGGACGGTCGGGTTGGACGGTTTGGACGGATGGTTCGGGACAACAAGAGGAGATCCGGAGCTTCTTCCGGAGTGTTCTAGACGGTCCGCTTGGAGGGTCCGGGACGGTCGGGTTGGGCGGTTTGGTTGGATGGTTCGGGACAACTAGAGGAGATACGGACCTTCTTCCTGACTGGCCGTTCGGAGGGTTTCTGGACGGACCGTTTGGAGGGTTCTGGACGGTCCGTTTGGATTATTCTGGACGGACCGTTTCGAGGGTCTGGGACGGTCTGGTTGGACAGTTTGGTCGGATGGTTCGTGGCTTCTAAAGGAAACCGGACCTTCTTCGGACGGACCGTTTGGAGGCTTCGGGACAGACAGTTTGGAGGGTCCGGGACAGTTGGGCTGGACGGTTTGGGTCGGATGGTTCGGGATAACTAGAGGTGATCCGGAGGTTCTTACGGACGGACCATTTGGTGTGTTTCTGGATGGTCCGTTTGGAGGGTCTAGGACGATCGGTGATGAAACGGTGGCCCGATCTTTCGATGAGATGAAGGTAACTATCGATTTGGTGGAGTTTGACCTTGACGATCCGACTATACCGTACGCGACGATACAGCTTAGCAATCGCTAAGTCAACCTCCGATGGTTATTGACCATGCCGTAGGTGCGATCAACCTAAACAACAAAGTTCGAGTTCTTGCAAGCAACCGAAGAACCAGCAAGAACTAGATTGCAATATGAAATTGCGAGTATTAAATTAGCGCAAGAGATAGAAAAAAGTATATTGGGATTCCACTGACGATCTAAACAAGGCGGTAGTCCTACACGACTTGTAGATGCGATAATGTAGCAGTAGCTAAACAACTCAATGAAACCCAAAACTTCAGGGTGAAACCTAGGGGGTATATAAAGAGAAGATGAGATCTGTTTCAGAGATAGTCTCGAATTGTTTTGGCTATTGTGGTCAGCTCGTAAAGAATTCAGAGATGGGGTTAGACAGGTTGGAAAGAGCAGGAGATAAGCTTTCCAAAAAGTCCAAGATCACCCAAATCGGAGTCCGTATGCTCGAGATATAAACGTTTTAAGTCAGGACTGTCTCAGCAATCCGAATCAGAGTCCAGATCTTGTGGGACTCTATCTCTAGCTCTCCTTGGACCAAAGGTGACGTGGGAAGACTTCTTGTACAGCACCAATTCATGTGGGGACATCTTCATTGACACATGAACTTCATTCCTTCCTCCTCCCGAGAGCTTGAACTTGAATCCTCGCTTGTTCTTCACGATCTTCACAAATCTCCTTTTGTTCGTTATAGCGGACGTAGTTGAAGTAGTGGTAGTAGAGGTGGCAGCGGGTGTATCCATGGGGGTCATGTCCTCATCATCCTCCCCTCCTTGAAAATAAAGCCATCCTCGGCTTTGCATAACCTGAAAACCAACAAAGAGCAAAGAAAGCGTGTATGCAGCATATATGTATCTATCAATCATGGTTAGCTCTTCAAGGTTAGCTATTATATGAAAACCATAATTAAAACTGTGATACACCTAGGTAGATTTCGAAAACATGTAGAGTGGCATAACATTCTTATAACTCGAATCATTTGTGCAAATAAATTTGTAAATATAAGTGAAGAACTTGTCTTTATGATGAGTGGTAGCAAATGGAATCATGAACTTATTCATACTATCTTGACAATAAGTATTACAACTAGCTTTGTAAGTATAAGGGAAGCATTCATTATAATATTGTTCAAACATGTGCCAACGACAATGATGCGAATGCACATTCAAAGAAATGAAAAGATTATCACTACCATGCTGAATTTTTGGATGTGGAGGAACACAAAAATGTGTCATAGCATGTAACATAAGTCTTTGAATGAAATTCTCGCATTGCAAAGTTGACGAGATAAACAATTGCAAATGACTATCGTTAGAACGAGTAAGTTTATCAATAATTTCAGCACGGGTGATGCAAAAGCTATGCACTAAATTTCACAATCTACACTGTATTCTCTAATCACATTAATTTGATAGCACGGAGTATAGATGGATTTCACGAAGGTAAACTTACAAGTTCAAAAACCTTCATTAGAGCGTGTGAAAATTGCATAGGCATGTCAAGATTAACATAGCACAATAAATTAGACAATATGGCATCAAGTTAGTTTTCAGGTGCTATTAACTTATCACAATCTATCTCAGAATCATTCAACTCACAAGGCTCAACTTTTGGGGCTGCTAGACTCTCATAGTAACCATTCTCAACATGTGAAGCAATCAAAGCAGTAGAGTTAATATCAAAATTTGGGAGGTCTAAAATAGTATTGCCATCGTCTAGAGGAACATTAAGCACATTCAAATCTGAAATTTCAGAATTCATATTATCGATATCCATGTTTGGTGAAACCAAATCAGTACATAAAACATGAGTTCCACATGGTGCATATATATCAGCAGGTAATTCAATGATTTGATCACATGGCAAGCTCAAATCAGCAAGTAATGCATTGGTTCTAGAAAAAGTATCATGTGATTCTTGGGAAACAATTTCAGCATGTTTAATCAATTTCTCATGAGGGCTAATAATAATTTCAGCATATGGAACACTAATTTGAGCTCTAACATGTGATTCTAAAACACAAGTAGCATGTTCATCATCTAGTTGTAGCATGGATATAAGTGAAGCATTATCACACACTCTTCCTTATCACAAGAAGCATTACGTAATTCTTTACAAACAGCATTCTCAACTTGTGGTAAAGGCAAAGTAATAAGCGGTTCCACTCTAGGTTGCTCTAAAATAGCATGTTTAGTGGATAAGGGTAGTTCATTCAACTCAACACAAGATGCATTTAACTCATTAGGAAAATTATCACTAGCATGTGAAATCTGGAGATGGATACCATCATTATTACCATGGATATTTGTTTCACATGTAGTAGGGACCGTAGTGCGTTCAACAGTAGAAGATGCATCCAGTGATGAACAAGACATGGGATCTTGTATTGAGGTTGCATTCTGTGCTTCGTCCTGTATCTCTCTCAAAAACGCAAGCACAACAAAACAGACCAACAAGGCTACATGGTATATATTGAAATCTATCCCGGATGTCTTGGTTCAAACCTTTCATAAATTTTTCCCCAGCAAAGTCATCATCTTCTGGTAGATCACAATGTTGCAAACAAGTTTTAAATTTATTATAATAAATGTGCACGGTGTCACTACCTTGTTCTAAATGTTGAAATTCTTTACGCAAAGCATGGGCATAGTATGAGGGAACAAAACTAGCTCTCATAATTTTCTTTAATTTAATCCATGTGCTAGGTAGGTCCTGATTTTTAGAAACATAATCATTCCACCAAAGAACAGCAAAGTCAGTAAATCTACTAGTAACAGCCCTCACTTTCTTATGTTCAGGAAAATAATGATCATTAAATAATTTCAGTACGGATAATTCCCACTTGAGGTAACCAGCAGGGTCATAACTGCCATCAAAGAAAGGTATAGTATTTCTAAATCCAGCATATGCATCAAAACTCTCCTTAGATTTACCGAAGTCTGGCGCGGGCAGTGGGCATGGACGTGGTACAAGAGATGGACGCGGCCGTGGTGCTCGAGGTGTAGCATCTCGCTGTTTCCTGAGCGGCGTAGTTGTACCCGTCGAAGTGTAGGTGTAGTCATGGACGGGTGCGCCTCTTTCTTCATCGTCGAGGCCTATGGAAGAAGCCCATGATGATCTCATCATCATTTTCCGCATTGTACCTATCATGGTGAGTAGCGAACAAGAAAAATACACATGTGTATATAGTTCCTATCAACTACTAGAGTGGTGGTGGTGGGGTAGAAGGAATCTCAACAATTCGGTAGCAAATACCAAGCTCTTACCAGTTCTTACCGTGCTGCAGTGTTTGTCAGCCTTTGGCGGTGTCAAAGATGATCAAAAGATTAATATAGCGATTACCAAGGTGACCGAACAAAGTACAGTATAGGAAGGTGGAGCTTGGTTGGTTTCAATATGGTAGCAAGGAATAGCAAAAATCAATTCAGCAACTGCAAGTTGAATAAGTGCTCAAAGTACTAGTCGAGGTTGCTGATCCTAGCTCAAACTAGGTAATAGACAATCAATGCCCAAAAGATATAAGTGAAGCTCAAAGAGATGTGGTACAAAAAGCCCTAAAAGGAGAGTGAGAGTTCTGAGATTTTTTTTCTTCTTTTTTTCTTTAATTGGCCTTCTGTGTGGCTTCTTACTCTTTGTATTATTTTTTTTTCTAATCTCAGAAACTCACTTCAACAAGTAAACGGGCAAATAGCTGAATCTGGTTGCCGCTACCTTGCCACAGCAGCAAAAAATAAACAAAAGTGGTGCCACGGCAGGATGTGGCACGAAACAGCAATCTGGAAGTTGTCGCGCTGCTGCTGCGGCAGCCGAAACAGGTAAAAACGAGGCCGCGACAGGAAAACGGCAGGAGGCCAAAACTTAAAATCACGATTTCTCCCAAACCGCTAGGCCAAATTGGCTGAAATTTTGATGGTAGGCTCCTCAAAATAGTCTTGATTTTACAGAATTGTTTTAGAATTTTTGGAGCACTTTTAATTTTTGAGTCCGAAACGGATTTGAATTCGGACAGAATTTGAATCCGAATTAAATTTGGTGTCCTTGTCCAAAAGCAAGGGGAAGTGGACGTCCAGGAGGCGTTATAAGGACGTGGGGGAGCCCCTGTGGTTGACCAAGGCTTGCCCAAGAGTGTTAGATGGGATCTGAACCAAAGTAGGCAGAGTTGAGGAACCTGACATGAACTCCAAACAAACTTGATGATGATGGCAGTGGCACGATGATGGTGGCAGTGGCAAGATGATGGTGGCAATGGCAAGATTAACTAGACACGATCTACAACTATGACCAGCAACTTGACATGACGATGCAACCACGAATTCAACAATGCAAAATTACTGAAAAGAAAGATGCAATGGCTCGAAGTGGTTTGGACAGTGGGGAGACGAATCTACTATTTTTTTGAAGGCTTTTTCTGGACAATAGGTAAAAAAAAATCTAACTACGAAAATGATAAATCTCACCAATCAACTTGAGCTCTGATACCACTTGATGAAACGGTGGCCCGATCTTTCGATGAGACAAAGGTAACTATCGATTTGGTGGGGTTTGACCTTGACGATCCGACTATACCATACGTGACGATACGCCTTAGCAATCGCTAAACCAAGCTCCGATGGTTATTGACCTTGCCGTAGGCGCGATCAACCTGAACAACGAAGTTTGAGTTCCTGCAAGCAACCGAAGAACCAGCAAGAACTATGATTGCAATCTGAAATTACGAGTATTAAATTAGCGCAAGAGATAGAAGAAAGTATATTGGGATTACACTGGCGATCTAAACAAGGCGGTAGTCCTACATGACTTGCAGATGCGATAATGTAGCAGTAGCTAAACAACTCAATGAAACCCAAAAACTAAAGGGTGAAACCTAGGGGGTATATAAAGAGAAGATGAGATCTGTTTCAGAGATAGTCTCGAATTATTTTGGCTTTTGCGGTCGGCTCGTAAAGAATTCGGAGATGGGGTTGAACAGGTTGGAAAGAGCATGAGATAAGCTTTCCAAAAAGTCCAAGATCACCCAAGTCGGAGTCCGTATGCTCGAGATATAGACGTTTTAAGTCAGGACTGTCTCAGCAATCCGAATCAGAGTCCAGATCTTGTGGGACACTATCTCTAGCTCTCCTTGGACCAAAGGTGACGTGGGAAGACTACTTGTACAGCACCAATTCATGTGGGGACATCTTCATTGACACATGAACTTCATTCCTTCCTCCTCCCGAGAGCTTGAACTTGAATCCTGGCTTGTTCTTCAGGATCTTCACAAATCTCCTTTTGGTCGTTATAGCGGACATAGTTGAAGTCATGGTAATAGAGGTGGCAGCAGGTGTATCCATGGGGGTCATGTCCTCATCAGTCGGGGTGGACGGTTTGGTCGGATAGTTCGGTACAACTAGAGGAGATGCGGACCTTCTTCCCGACTGATCGTACGGAGTCTTCCCGACTGACCGTTCGGATGGTTCTGGACGGACCGTTTGGATTGTTCTGGACGGACCGTTTGGAGGGTCCGGCACGGTCGGGTTGGACAGTTGGGTCTAATGGTTCGGGACTTCTAGAGGAAATCAGACCTTCTGCCGGACGATCCATTTGGAGGCTTCGAGACCAACAGTTTGGAGGGTTCGGGACGGTCGGGTTGGACGGTTTGGTTGGATGGTTCGGGACAATTAGAGGAGATTCGGAGCTTCTTCCCGACTGACTGTTCGGGGTGTTCTGGACGGACTGTTTGGAGGGTTTTGGACGGACCGTTTGGCTTGTTCTGGACGGACCGTTTAGAGGGCCCGGCACGGTCGGGTTGGACAGTTTGGTCGGACGGTTCGGGACTTCTAGAGGAAAAGCGGACCTTCTTCCGGACGAACCGTTTGGATTGTTCTGGACAGACCTTTTGGAGGGTCCGGGAAGGTCGGTTTGGACAGTTTGGCCGGATGTTTCGGGACTTCAAGAGGAGATCCAGACCTTCTTCCCGACTGACTGTTCGCAGGGATCTGGATGGACTGTTTGGCGGGTTCCGGACGGACCGTTTGGATTGTTCTGGACGGACCGTTTGGAGTGTCCGGGGCGGTCGGATTGGAGGTTCGGTCGGATGGTTCGGGACAACTAGAGGAGATCCGGAGCTTCTTCCCGACTGACCGTTCGGATGGTTCTGGACGGACTGTTTCGAGTGTTCTGCACGGACCGTGTGGTGGGTCCGGGACGGTCGGGTTGGACAGTTTGGTCGGATGGTTCGGGACTTCTAGAGCAAACCGGACCTTCTTTCGGACGGACCGTTTGGAGGCTTCGGGACCGACAGTTCGGAGTGTCCGGGACGGTCGGGTTGGACGGTTTGGTTGGATCGTTCGGGACAACTAGAGGAGATCTGGAGCCTCTTCCCGACTGACCGTTCGGAGGGTTCGGGACGGACAGTTTGGAGGGTTCTAGATGGTCCGTTTGGATTGTTCTGGACGGACCGTTTCGAGGGTCCGGGACGGTCAGGTTGGATAGTTTGGTCGGATGGTTCGGGACTTCTAGAGGAAACCAGACCTTCTTCCGAATGGACCATTTGGATGCTTCGAGAGCAACAATTTGGAGGGTCCGGGACGGTCGGGTTGGACGGTTTGGTTGGACGGTTCGGGACAATTAGAGGAGATCCAGAGCTTCTTGCCGACCGACTGTTCGGGGTGTTCTGGATGGACTGTTTGTAGGGTTCTGGATGGACCGTTTGGATGCCTCGGGACCAACAGTTTGGAGTGCCCGGGACGGTCGGGTTGGATGGTTTGGTCGGATCGTTCGGGACAACTAGAGGAGATCCGGAGCTTCTTCCCGACTGACCGTTCGGAGGGTTCGGGACGGACCGTTTGGAGAGTTCTGGACGGTCCATTTGGATTGTTCTGGACGGACCGTTTCGAGGGTCCGGGACGGTCAGGTTGGACTGTTTGGTCGGATGGTTCGGGTCTTCTAGAGGAAACCGGACATTCTTCGGATGGACCGTTTGGAGGCTTCGAGAGCAACAGTTTGGAGGGTCCGGGATGGTCGGGTTGGACGCTTTGGTTGGATGGTTCGGGACAATTAGAGGAGATCCGGAGCTTCTTCCCGACCTACTGTTCGGGGTGTTCTGGACGGACTGTTTGGAGGGTTCTGGACGGACCGTTTGGATTGTTCTGGACGGACCGTTTGGAGGGTCCGACATGGTCGGGTTGGACAGTTTGGTCGGACGGTTTGGGACTTCTAGAGGAAACCGGACCTTCTCCCGGACGAACAGTTTGGAGGCTTCGACACTAACAGTTTGGAGAGTCTGGGATGGTCGGGTTGGAAGGTTTGGTCGGATTGTTCGGGACAATTAAAGGAGATCCGCACCTTCTTCCCGGTTGACCGTTACGAGGGTTCTGGACGAACTGTTTCGAGGGTTCTGGACGAACCGTTTGGGTTTTTCGGACTGACTGCTTGGAGGGTCCGGCACGGTCGGGTTGGACAGTTTGGTCGGACGGTTCGGGACTTCTAGAGGAAAGTGGACCTTCTTCCGGACGAACCATTTGGATTGTTCTGGACGGACCTTTTGGAGGATCGGGGAAGGTCGGTTTGGACAGTTGGGCTGGATGTTTCGGGACTTGTAGAGTTGATCCGGACCTTCTTCCCGACTGACTGTTCGCAGGGTTCTGGACGGACTGTTTGTGGGTTCCGGACGGACCGTTTGGATTGTTCTGGACGAACCGTTTGCAGTGTCTAGGACGGTCGGGTTGGAGGTCTGGTCGGATGGTTCGGGACAACTAGAGGACATCCGGAGCTTCTTCCCGACTGACCGTTCGGGTGGTTCTGGACGGACTGTTTGAAGTGTTCTGCACGGACCATTTGGAGGGTCCGGGACGTCGAGTTGGACAGTTTGGTCGGATGGTTCGGGACTTCTAGAGCAAACCGGACCTTCCGGACGGACCATTTGGAGACTTCGGGACCGACAGTTTGGAGTGTCCGGGGCGGTCGGGTTGGACGGTTTGGTTGGATCGTTCGGGACAACTAGAGGAGATCCGGAGCTTCTTCCCGACCGACTGTTTGGGGTGTTCGGGACGGACAGTTTGGAGGGTTTTGGACGGTCCGTTTGGATTGTTCTGGACTGACCGTTTCGAGGGTCCGGGACGGTCAGGTTGGACAGTTTGGTCGGATGGTTCGGGACTTCTAGTGGAAACCAGACCTTCTTCCGGACGAACCGTGTGGAGGCCTCGGGACCAACAGTTTGGAGTGTCCGGGGGACGGTCGGGTTGGACGGTTTGTTAGGATCGTTCGTGACAACTAGAGAAGATCCGGAGCTTCTTCCCGACTGACCGTTTGGAGGGTTTGGGACGGACCGTTTGGAGGGTTCTGAACGGTCCGTTTGGATTGTTCTGGACGGACCGTTTCGTGGGTCCGCGACGGTCAGGTTGGACAGTTTGGTCGGATGGTTCGGGACTTCTAGAGGAAACCAGACCTTCTTCCGGATGGACCGTTTGGATGCTTCGAGAGCAACACTTTGGAGGGTCCGGAACGGTCGGGTTGGACGGTTTGGTTGGATGGTTCGGGACAATTAGAGGAGATCCAGAGCTTCTTGCCGTCCGACTGTTCGGGGTGTTCTGGACGGACTGTTTGGAGGGTTATGGACGGACCGTTTGGAGGCCTCGGGACCAACAGTTTGGAGTGTTCGGGACGGTCGGGTTGGACGGTTTGGTCGGATCGTTCGGGACAACTAGAGGAGATCCGGAGCTTCTTCCCGACTGACCGTTCGAAGGGTTCTAGACGGACCGTTTGGTGGGTTCTGGACGGTCCGTTTGGATTGTTCTGGACGGACCGTTTCGAGGGTCCGGGACGGTCAGGTTGGACAGTTTGGTCGGATGGTTCGGGACAAGAAGAGGAGATCCGGAGCTTCTTATGGACAGACTGTTTAGAGGCTTCGGGACCGACAGTTTGGAGGGTCCAGAACGGTCAGGTTGGACGGTTTGGTCGGGTGGTTTGGGACAACTAGAGCAGATCCGGACCTTCCTCCCGACTGATCGTTCGGAGGGTTCTAGACGGACTGTTTGGAGGGTTCTGGACGGACCGTTTGGATTGTTCTGGACGGAACGTTTGGAGGGTTCTGGACGGACCGTTTGGATTGTTCTAGACTGACTGTTCGGAGGGTCCTGGACGGACCATTTGGCGGGTTCTGGATGGTCTGTTTGGATTATTCTGGACAGACCGTTTCGATTGTCCAGGACGGTCAGGTTGGACAGTTTGGTCAGATGGTTTGGGGCTTCTAGGGGAAACCGAACCTTTTTCCGGACGGACCGTCTGGTGGCTTCGGGACCGACTATTTGGAGGATCCGGGACGGTTGTTCTGGATGGTTTTTTCGGATGGTTCGGGACAATTAGAGGAGATCCGGAGCTTCTTATGGAAGGACCGTTTAGAGTGTTTTGGATGGTCCGTTTGGAGGTTCCAGGACGGTCGGGGTGGACGGTTTGGTTGGATGGTTTGGGAGAACTAGAGGAGATCCGGACCTTCTTCCCGACTGATCGTTCGGAGGGTTCTAGACGGACTGTTTGGAGGGTATTGGACGGACCTTTTGCATTGATCTGGATGGACCGTTTGGACTGTCTGGGATGGTCGGGTCGGATAGTTTGGTCAGATCGTTAGGACTTCTAGAGGAAACCGGACCTTCTTCCGGACGGACCGTTTGGAGGCTTCGGGACCAACAATTTGCAGGGTCTGGGACGGTTAGGTTGGATGGTTTGGTCAGATGGTTCGGGACAACTAGAGGAGATCCAGACCATCTTCCGGACTGACTGTTTGGAGGAATCTGGACGGTCCGTTTGGATTGTTCTGGATGGTCCATTTGAATTGTTCTGGACAAACCGTTTGGAGGGTCTGGGAAGGTCGGGTTGGATAGTTTGGTCGGAAGGTTCGGGACTTCTAGAGTAAACCGGACCTCCTTCTGGATGGACCGTTTGTAGGCTTTGAGACCAACAGTTTGGAGGGTCTAGGACGGTCGGGTTGGACGGGTCGTTTGGTTTGTTCTGGACAGACTGTTTGGAAGGTGCGGCGTGGTTGGTTTGCACTGTTTGGTCAAATGGTTTGGGACTTCTACAGGACCCAGACCGTTTGGAGGCTTCGGGACCAACAGTTTGGACGATCCGGGACGGTCGGGTTGGACCGGTTGGTCGGTTGGTTCGGGACAACTAGAGGAAATCCGGACCTTCTTCCCGACTGACCGTTCGGAGGGATCTGGATGGACTGTTTGGAGGTTCTTGACGGACTGTTTGGATTGTTCTGGACGGACCGTTTGGATTGTCCGGGACAGTCGGGTTGGACAGTTTGGTCGGATGGTTCGGGACTTCTACAGGAAATCGGACCTTCTTCCAGATGGACCGTTTGGTGTCTTCAGGACCAACAGTTTGGATGCTGCAGGACGGTCGGGTTGGACGGTTTGGTCGGATGGTTCGGGACACCTAGAGGCGAACAGGACCTTCTTCCCGACTAACCGTTTGGCGGGTTCTGGACGGACCGTTTGGAGGCTTCGGTACGGATGGGTTGGACAGTTTGGTCAGATGGTTCAGGACTTCTAGAAGAAACCAGACCTTCTTCCAGACGGACTGTTTGTAGCCTTCGGGACCACCAGTTTGCAGGCTCCGGGACGGCTTGGGTTGGACGGTTCGGTCGGATGGTTCGGGACAACTAGGGGAGATCTGGACCTTCTTCCCGACTGACCGTTTGGAGGGTTCTGGACGAACTGTTTGGAGTCTTTTGGACGGACCATTTGGAGTCCTCTGGACGGACTGTTTGGGGAGTTCTTGACGGACTGTTTGGATTGTTCTGGATGGACCGTTTGGAGGGTCCAGCACGGTCGGGTTGGACAGTTTGGTCTAATGGTCCGGGACGGTCGGGTTGGACGGTTAGGTCGGATGATTCGGGACAACTAGAGGAGATCCAGAGCTTCTTCCCGACTGACCGTTCGGAGTGTTCTGGACGGACTGTGTTGGAGGGTTCTGAATGGACCATTTGGAGGGTCCGGGACGGTCGGGTTGGACAGTTTGGTCGGATGGTTCGGGACTTCTAGAGGAAACTGGACCTTTTTTCGGACGAACCATTTGGAGCCTTCGGTACCAACAGTTTGGTGGGTCCGGGACGGTCCGGTCGGACTGTTTGGTCGGATGGTTCGGGACAACAAGAGGAGATCCGGAGCTTCTTCCGAATGGACCGTTTCGAGTGTTCTGGACGGTCGGTTTGGAGGGTCCGGGATGGCCGGGTTCGACGGTTTGGTCGGACGCTTGGGGAAAACTAGAGGAGATCCGGACGTTCTTCCCGACTGACCGTTCGGAGGGTTCTGGACGGTTCGTTTGGATTGTTCTGGACGGACCATTTGGAGTGTCTGGGACAGTCGGGTTGGATGGTTTGGTCGGATGGTTCGGGACAACTAGAGGAGATCCGGAGCTTCTTCCTGACTGACCGTTCGGAGGGTTCTGGACGGACCATTTGGAGGGTTCTGGACGGTCCGTTTGTATTATTCTGGACGGACTGTTGCAAGTGTTCGGGGACGGTCAGGTTGGACAGTTTGGTCGGATGGTTCGGGACTTCTAGAGGAAACCGGACCTTCTTCCGGACGGACCGTTTGGAGGCTTCGGGACCGACAGTTTGGAGACTTCGGGACCGACCGTTTGGAGTGTTTTGGATGGTTGGGGTGGACAGTTTGGTCGAATGGTTCGGGACAACTAGAGGAGATCCGGACCTTCTTCCTGACTGATCGTTCGGAGGTTTCTGAACGAACCGTTTGGATTGTTCTGGACGGACCGTTTGGAGTGTCCGGCACGTTCCGGTCGGACAGTTTGGTCGGTTCATTTTGACTTCTAGAGGTAGCCGGACCTTCTTCCGGATGGACCGTTTGGAGGCTGCGGGACCAATAGTTTGCAGGGTCCGGGATGGTCGGATTGGACGGTTTGGACGGATGGTTAGGGAGTTGTAGAGGATACCAGACCTTCTTCCGGACGGACCATTTGGAGGCTTTGGGACCAACAGTTTGGAGGGTGAGGCACCGTCGGGTTCGAGGGTTTGGTCGGATGGTTCGGGACAACTAGAGGAGATCCGGAGCTTCTTCCGGATGGACCGTTTGGAGTGTTCTGGATGGTTCGTTTGGAGGGTCCTAGACGGTCGGGTTGGACAGTTTGGTCAGATGGTTCGGGAGAACTAGAGGAGATCTGGACCTTCTCCCCGACTGACCGTTTGGAGGGTTCTAGACGAACTATTCGGAGGGTTCTGGACGGATCGTTTGGATTGTTCTGGACGGACCGTTTGGAGGATCCGGCGTTGTTGGGTTGCACGTTTGCTCGAATGGTTTGGGACTTCTACAGGACCCGGACCGTTTGGAGGCTTCGGGACCAACAGTTTGGAGGATCTGGGACGGTCGGATTGGACGGGTTGGTCGGTTGGTTCAGGACAATTAGAGGATATCCAGACCTTCTTCCAGACTAACCGTTCGGAAGGTTCTGGACGGACTTTTTGGAGGGTTTTGGACAGACAGTTTGGATTGTTCTGGACGGACCGTTTGGAGTGTCCGGGACGGTCGGGTTGGACAGTTTTGGTCGGATGGTTCGGGACTTCTACCGGAAACTGCACCTTCTTCCAGACGGACCGTTTGGAGGCTTCGGGACCAACGGTTTGGATAGTCCAGGATGGTTGGGTTGGACGGTTTGGTCGGATGGTTCGGGACTTCTAGAGGAGAACAGGACTTTCTTCCCGACTAACCGTTTGGCGGGTTCTGGACGAGCAGTTTGGAGAGTTCTGGACAGACCGTTCGGAGGCTCCGGCACGGTCGGGTTGGACAGTTTGGTCGGATGGTTCAGGACTTCTAGAGGAAACCAGAACTTCTTCCGGACGGATCGTTTGGAGCCTTCGGGACTAACAGTTTGGAGGTTCCGGGACAATCGGGTTGGACAGTTTGGTCGGATGGCTCGGGACAACAAGAGGAGATCCGGAGCTTCTTCTGGACGAACCGTTTCGAGTGTTCTGGACGGTCCGTTTGGAGGGTCCGGGACGGTCGGGTTGGACTGTTTGGTCAGATGGTTTGGGACAACTAGATGTGATCCGGACCATCTTCCCGACTGACCGTTCGGAGGGTTCTGGACGGACTGTTTGCAGAGCTCTGGACGGACCGTTTGGAGGGCCCGGGACGGTCGGGTTGGACAGTTTGGTCGCATGGTTCGGGATTTCTAGAGGAAACCAGACCTTCTTCCGGACGGACCGTTTGGAGCCTTCGGGACCAACAGTTTGAAGTGTTCGGGATGATCGTGTCGGATGGTTTGGTCGAATGGTTTGGGACAACTAGAGGAGATCCGGACCTTCTTTCCGATTGACCGTTTGGAGGGTTCTGGACGAACTGTTTGGAGTGTTCTGGTCGGTCCGTTTGGATTGTTCTGGATGGACCGTTTGGAGTGTCCGGGATGGTCGGGTTGGACGGTTTGGTCGGATAGTTCGGGACAACTAGAGGAGATCCGGACCTTCTTCCCGGCTTACCGGTCGAATGGGGTTCTGGACGGTCCGTTTGGATTGTTCTGGACGGACCGTTTCGAGGGTCCGAGACGGTTAGGTTGAACAGTTTTGTCGGATGGTTCGGGACTTCTAGAGGAAACCGGACCTTCTTCCGGACGGATCGTTTGGAGCCTTCGGGACCGACAGTTTGGAGGGTCCAGGACGGCCAGGCTGGATGGTTTGGTCCGATGGTTCGGGACAAGTAGAGGAGATCCGGAGTTTCTTACAGACGGACCATTTGGAGTGTTCTGGATGGTCCGTTTGGAGGGTCCAGGACAGTCAGGTTGGACGGTTTGGTTGGATGGTTTGGGACAACTAGAGGAGATCTGGAACTTCTTCCCGACTGATCATTCGAAGGGTTCTAGAGGGACTGTTTGGAGGGTTCTGGATGGACCGTTTGAATCATTCTAGATGGACCGTTTGGAGTGTCCGGGACGGTCAGCTCGAATAGTTTGGTCGGATCATTCGGGACGGTCGGGTTGGACGGTTTGGTCAGATGGTTCGGGACAACTAGAGGAGATCCGGACCTTCTTTCCGACTGAATGTTCAGAGTGTTCTGGACGGTCTGTTCGGAGGGTTCTAGACGGACCGTTTGGAGGGTTCGGCACGGCCGGGTTGGACAGTTTTGTCTAATGGTTCCAGACTTCTGGAGGAAACCGGACCTTCTGGCAGCGATCCGTTTGTAGGCTTCGAGATCAATAGTTTGGAGGGTCCGGGACAGTCGGGTTGGACGGTTTGGTCAGATGGTTCTGGACGGACCATTTGGGTTTTTCGGACGGACTGCTTGGAAGGTCCGGCATGGTCGGGTTGGACTGTTTGGTCGGACGGTTTGGGACTGCTAGAGGAAACCGGACCTTCTTCCGGACGGACCGTTTGGAGGCTTCAGGACCAACAGTTTGGAGGGTCCAGGACGGTCAGGTTGGACAGTTTGGTTCGATGGTTCGGGACAATTAGAGGAGATTCGGGCCTTCTTCCTGACTGACCGTTCGCAGGGTTCTGGACGGACTGTTTGGAGGGTTCTGGATGAACCGTTTGGATTGTTCGGGACTTCCAGAGGAAACCGGACCTTCTTCCGGACGGACCGTTTGGAGGCGTCGGGACCAGCAGTTTACAGGTTCCGGGACAGTCGGGTTGGACGGTTTGGTCGGATGGTTCCAGACAACTAGAGGAGATCCGGACCTTCTTCCCGACTGACCATATGGAGGGTCCTAGATGTGCAGTTTGGGTTGTTCTGGACAGTCCATTTGGATTGTTCTGGACGGACCTTTTGGAGGGTCCGAGAAGGTCAAGTTGGACAGTTTGGCCGGATGGTTCGGGACTTCTAGAGGAAACCAGACCTTCTTCCGGACGGACCGTTTGGAGGCTTTGGGGCCAACAGTTTGGAGGGTGAGGGACCGTCCAGTTCGACGGTGTGCTCGGATGGTTCGAGAGAACTTGAGGAGATCCGGAGCTTCTTACGGACAGACCGTTTGGAGTGTTCTGGACGGTCCGTTTGCAGGGTCCGAGACGGTCGGGTTGGACAGTTTGGTCAGATGGTTCGGGAGAACTAGAGGAGATCTAGACCTTCTTCCCAACTGACCGTTTGGTTTTTCTGGACGGACTGTTTGGAAGGTCCGGCGTGGTTCGGTTGCACAGTTTGGTCGAATGGTTTGGGACTTCTAGAGGACCCGGACCGTTTGGAGGCTTCGGGACCAACAGTTTGGAGGATCCGGGACGGTCGGGTTGGACGGTTTGGTCGGTTGGTTTGGGACAACAAGAGGAGATCCGGACCTTCTTCCCGATTGTCCGTTCGGACGGTTCTGGATGGACCGTTTGGAAGGTTCTGGACGGACCGTTTGGATTGTTCTGGGCGGACCGTTTGGAGTGTCCAGGATGTTCGGGTTGGACAGTTTGGTCGGATGGTTTGGGACTTCTACAGGAAACCGGACCTTCTTCCAGATGAACCGTTTGGAGGCTTCGGGACCAACAGTTCGGAGGGTCCAGGACGGTCGGGTTGGAGGGTTTAGTCGGATGGTTCGGGACACTAGAGGAGATCATAACATTCTTCCCGACTCACCGTTTGGAGGGTTCTGGATGAACTGTTTGGAGTCTTCTGGTCGGACCGTTTGGATTGTTCTGGATGGACCGTTTGGAGGGTTCGGGACGGTCGGATTGGACGGTTTGGTCGGATGTTTCGGGACTTCTAGAGGAAAACAGACCTTCTTCCGGACGGACCGTTTGGAGGCTTCGAGACCAACAGTTTGGAGAGTCCGGGATGGTCGGGTTGGACGGTTTGGTCGGAGGGTTCGGGACAACTAGAGGAGATCCGGAACTTCTTCCCGACTAACCATTTGGAGGGATCTTGACGAGCAGTTTGGAGGGTTCTGGACGGACCGTTTGGAGGGTTCGGCACGGTCGGGTTGGACAGTTTAGTCGGATGGTTCGGGACTTCTAGAAGAAACAGAACCTTCTTCCAGACGGACCGTTCGGAGCCTTCGAGGCCAACAGTTTGCCTGGGACGGTCGGGTTGGATGGTTTGGTCGGATGGTTCGGGACAACTAGAGGAGATCGGGACTTTCTTCCCGACTGACCGTTCGGAGGGTTCTAGATGGACCGTTTGGATTGTTCTGGACGGACCATTTGGAGGGTCCGGCATGGTCGGGTTAGACAGTTTGGCCTAATGGTCTGGGACGGTTGGGTTGGACGGTTTGGTCGGATGGTTCGGGGCAACTAGACGAGATCCGGACCTTCTTCCCGACTGACTGTTCGCATGGTTCTGGACGAACTGTTTGGAGGGTTTTGGACGGACCGTTTGGATTGTTCTGGACAGACTGCTTGGAGTGTCCGGGACGATTGGGTTGGAGGTTTGGTCGGATGGTTCGGGGCAACTAGAGGAGATCCGGAGCTTCTTCCCGACGGACAGTTTGGAGGGTTCTGGACGGACCGTTTGGAGGGTCCGGGACAGTTGGGTTGGACAGTTTAGTCGGATGGTTTGGGACTTCTAGAGGAAACCGGACCTTCTTCCGGACCATTTGGAGGCTTCAGGACCAACAGTTTGGAGGGTCCGGGACGGTCGGGTTGGACGGTTTGGTCGGATCGTTCGGACAACTAGAGGAGATCCGGAGATTCTTCCGGACGGACCATTTGGATGTGTTCGGGACGGTCGGGTGGGACGGTTTGGTCAGATGGTTCGGGACACCTAGAACAGATCCGGACCTTCTAACTGAGTGACCGTTTGGAGGGTTCTGGACAAACTGTTTGGAGGGTTCTAGACGGACCGTTTGGATTGTTCTGGACGGACCATTTGGAGTGTCTGGGCCGGTCGGATTGAACGGTTTGGTCGGATGGTTCGGGACAACTAGCGGATATCCGGACCTTCTTCCCGACTGACCATACGGATGGTTCTGGACAAACTGTTTGGAGGGTTCTGGACGGACGTTTTCGATTGTTCTGGACGGACCGTTCGGAGTGTCCGGCACGGTCGGTTGGACAATTTGGTCTGATGGTTCGGGACTTGTAGAGGAAACTGGACCTTCTTCCGGACGAACCGTTTGGAGGCTTCGGGACCAACAGTTTGCAGGGTCCGGCACGGTCGGGTTGGACAGTTTGGTCTAATGGTCCGGGACGGTCGGTGATGAAATGGTGGCCCGATCTTTCGATGAGACGAAGGTATCTATCGATTTGGTGGAGTTTGACCTTGACGATCCGACTATACCGTACGCGACGATACGCCTTAGCAATCGCTAAACCAACCTCCGATGGTTATTGACCTTGCCGTAGGCGTGATCAACCTGAACAACGAAGTTCATGTGCCTGCAAGCAACCGAAGAACTAGCAAGAACTAGGATTACAATCTAAAATTACGAGTATAAAATTGGCACAAGAGGTAGAAGAACAAAGTGTGGGATTCCACTGGAGATCTAAACAAGGCGGTAGTCCTACACGACTTGTAGATGCAATATTCTAGCAGTACGTAAACAACTCAATGGAACCCCAAAAACTAAAGGGTGAAACCTAGGGGGTTATATAAAGAGAAGATGAGATCTGTTTCAGAGATAATCTCAAATTGTTTTGGCTGTTGCGGTCGACTCGTAAGGAATTCGGAGATGGGGTTGGACAGGTTGGAAAGAGCACGAATAAGCTTTCCAAAAAGTCCAAGATCACCCAAATCGGAGTCCGTATGCTCGCGATAAAGACGTTTGAAGTCAGGGCTCTCTCAGCAATCCGAATCAGAGTCCAGATCTTGTGGGACTCTATCTCTAGCTCTTCTTGGCCCTAAAGTGACGTGGGAAGACTCCTTATACAGCACCAAGTCATCACTTGCATTTGCACTTGAAGTCTTGAGTGAAAACTTGTTTGTATGTTGGCTGCCTTGTTCATCCTTCCTTGTCTTGATGCTCCATTGCTTGTCCAACTTAGTCTGGCTTAGACCTCCATACCTAACAAGCAAAAGAACATATCCTTTAGGCAGCACCATATGTTCTTCAATATCAAACGAAGTTCCAAGAAATGACAATACCCGATAATTAAATTGCCGAGCACGAGCCCTAGTTATAGGTCCTTGTATTTCCGGTATTTTTGACATGGTACTTGGGCAGATGTAGGAGCTATAGTTGTATCATTAGTACGGATGTCCTCATCATCCTCCTCTTCTTGAATTGAAGTCGTCCTCGACGGTATCGCATTTTCCTCACCCAAATATGGCTTCAAATCTGCAACGTTAAATGTGGGACTAACCCCAAAGCCTGCAGGTAGATCAAACTTATATGCATTATCATTAATCTTTTCAAGCACTTTGAAAGGACCATCAGCACGAGGCATTAGTTTGGACTTGCGTAAAGCAGGGAAACGATCTTTTCTTAAATGCAACTAGATTAAATCACCTGGTTCAAACACAATATGTTTCCTACCTTGACTACCAACAAGCTTATATTTAGCATTCATGCGCTCAATATTCTATTTAGTTGTCTCATGCATTTTGAGTATCAAATCAGCACGTTGCTTAGCATCAAAATTAACCTTCTCCGAAGATGGAAGAGGCAATAAATCAATAGGTGCACGAGGTATAAAGCCATAAACAACCTCAAAGGGGCACATCTTAGTGGTAGAATGTAGCGAAACGATTATAAGCAAACTCAATATGAGGTAAACATTCTTCTCACATACGCACATTTTGTTTCAAAACAGCCCTAAGCATAGTTGACAATGTTCTATTCACAACCTCAGTTTGGCCATCAGTTTGGGGATGACAAGTCATAGAAAATAAAAGCTTAGTCCCCAATTTAGCCCATAAAGTTCTCCAAAAATGGCTAAGGAATTTAGTATCATGATCTGACACAATAGTATTAGGCACACCATGCAAGCGTATAATTTCACGAAAGAATAAATCTGCAACAATAGTAGCATCATCAGATTTATGACATGGTATAAAGTGTGCCATCTTACTACATCTATCCACGACAATAAATATACTATCTCTCCCCTTCTTTGTTCTAGGTAGCCCCAAAACAAAGTCCATAGATATATCTTCCCAAGACACACTAGGAACAGGTAGAGGCATATACAAACTATGAGGATTAAGTCGTGACTTAGCTTTTTAACATGTAGTGCAGCGAACAACAAATCTCTCAACATCCCGTCTCATCTTTGGCCAAAAGAAGTGAGCAGCCAATACGTCCTCCATTTTCTTAACACCAAAATGACCCATCAATCCTCCTCCATGCACCTCCTATAACAACAAAAGACGAACGGAGATAGCTAGGATGTATAGCTTGTTAGCACGGAACAAAAATCCATCATTAATGACGAATTTGTTCCATATTCTCCCTTCTCGACAATTCTGCAATATATCTTTGAATTCAGCATCATGCACATATTGATCTTTGATGGCCTCCAAACCAAAAATTTTGAAGTCAAGTTGGGAAAGCATGGTATAACGACGTGACAGTGCATCAGCAATAACATTTTCTTTACCCTTTTTGTGTTTGATAACATAAGGGAAAGACTCAATGAACTCAACCCACTTAGCATGTCTACGGTTCAGTTTAGCTTGACTTCTAATATGCTTCAAGGATTCATGATCAGAATGTATGATGAACTCCTTGGGCCACAAATAATGTTGCCATGTTTCTAAAGTCCGAACTAGAGCATAAAGTTCTTTGTCATAAGTTGAATAATTCAGACTAGGCCCACTGAATTTTTCACTAAAGTAAACTACGGGTTTGCCTTCTTGTAATAAAACACCACCAAGACCTATGCCACTAGCATCACATTCAAGCTCAAACATCTTATTAAAATCAGGAAGTTGCAGCAAGGGGGCGTGTGTTAACTTATCTTTCAATATCACAAAGACATCTTCTTGTGCGTCGCTCCAAACAAAAGGTACATCCTTCTTTGTAAGCTCATTGAGCGGCGCTGCAATGGTGCTGAAATCCTTCACGAACCGCCGATAGAAACCAGCAAGTCCGAGAAAATTCCGCACTTGTGTAACCGTTTCAGGAGTCGGCCAACTCTGTATCGCCTTGACCTTGGCTTTGTCAACTTCAATTCCCTGAGGAGTCACAACATAGCCAAGAAAAGAGACTCGATCCGTGCAAAAGGTGCACTTCTCAATGTTGCCAAATAATCGTGCAACACGTAAAGCATTAAAAACAGCACGTAAATGGTCTAGGTGCTCATCTAATGACTTGCTGTAAATGAGAATATCATCAAAGTATACTACCACAAACCGTCCTATGAAAGCTCGCAAAACCTCATTCATTAATCTCATGAAGGTGCTAGGTGCATTAGTCAATCCAAAAGGCATAACTAACCACTCATATAAACCGAATTTAGTTTTGAAAGCTGTTTTCCATTCATCACCCAATTTCATACGAATTTGATGGTAGCCACTTCGCAAGTCTACTTTAGAGAACACAACTGAACCACTAAGTTCATCAAGCATGTCATCTAATCTAGGAATAGGATGACGATAACGAATTGTAATATTATTAATGGCTCTACAGTCGACACACATGCGCCAAGTACCATCTTTCTTAGGAACAAGAATAACAGGAACAGCACAAGGACTAAGATATTCGTGAACATAACCTTTATCGAGAAGTTCTTGAACTTATTGTTGAATCTCCTTGGTCTCCTCAGGATTGGTGTGATACGGGGCACGGTTGGGCAGCGAGGCGCCGGGAATCAAGTCAATTTGGTGTTCAATGCCTCTCATAGGTGGCAGCCCCGGCGGCATTTCTTTTGGAAACACATCAAATGTACTCCTGCAAAAGGTTAGCAACAGTAGGAGGCAAAGAAGGAGGCATATCTTCAAATGAAAACAAAGCTTCTTTGCAAATCAGTCCATAGCATGCGTTAGAACTAGCATCTAATTCTGAAATTTCAGCACATGTAGCTAAGAATGCAGCACCTTTCAATTTTATTTCTGTAGATGAGCTAGGTGTAGCTTTGTTCAACTTATTAAATTGCTCTAACTCATGAACTACTTGTTGATTTTCAGATTTAACATGCTCTCTATTTTTATTTCTACTAGCCCTAGCAAGATCATCATGCAAAATTTGCTCAGGAGACATAGGGTGTAGAACTATTTTCTTGTCTTTATGTGTGAGAGTATATTGATTAGTTCTACCATCATGTATACATTGTTTATCATACTGCCATGGCCTACCTAATAACATAGAACAAACTTGCATAGGCACAATATCGCAGTCCACAGTATCATGATATGATCCTAAGGAAAATTGAACTCTCACCATGCGTGTTACCTTTACTTTTCGGCCATCATCGAACCACTGAATGTAATAAGGATGTGGATGTGGCCGTGTAGGTAGACTAAGCTTCTCCACCATGTCGATGCTTGCTAAGTTATTGCAACTTCCTCCATCAATGATTATACGAACCGAACGCTCCTTGACGACACCTTTGATGTGGAAGAGGTTGTGGCACTGATTTTTCTTATCTCGCACAATCTGAGCACTAAGCACATGGTGTGCTATAATACTCATGTACCGGTCGGCATCTTCAGCGGTCACATGCTCTTCATCTTAGTCGGCCTTGGTGTCACCTTGTTCATGTTCAGCCAGCAAAGCATAGGTCTCCTCATCTAGATCACTCGCAGAGTCGTACTCGCCATCTTCATGAAAGAGCAAGACGCGCTTGTTAGGACAGTCCTTCATGATATGGCTGAAGCCCTTGCAATGATGGCACTGAATATCCTTTGTTCTCCCCGTGGAGGGCACCGACGATGAACTTTTAGCAGAAGTTGATGAAGCATTTTTCATCGGTGTCATAGTACGGGATGCTGAATTGGAAGGAGCAGGAGCTGAAGCTGATCTGAAGGTTGAAGGAGTCGCTGTGGAGGTACCAGTGGGCGGGGCAGCGGCGTGCGCGCGGCGCCCAAGTGGAAACACGACCTACAGAAATGTTAGTACGCGGTCTCGAGCGCTCCTGCACTTCATGTTCAGCATGTATAGTAAGGTGGAATAAATTGGTCATAGAGTTATAGTCCTTATAAGCAAGAATATTAGCAATATCTCTATTTAATCCACCCATAAACCTAGCCATAGAAGCTTCCTCATTCTCGACTAAACCATAGCGAAGCATTTCAATTTGTAATTCTTGATAATAGTCTTCTACAGATCTATTTCCTTGATTTAAACGCTGCAGTTTATTCAATAAATCTCTAGCATAGTAAGAGGGAACGAACTGATGTCTCATTAATTGTTTTAATGCGTCCCAAGTGGTTGGAATATTATGTGGATGTACTCTACAGTGTTCTTTCCACCAAATAGAAGCAAAATCAGAAAAACTCACTAGTAGCTGCCCTAACACGTGTATCCTCTGGAAAATCATGGCATGCAAATTTCTGATCAACTAGTAACTCCCATGTGAGGTATGCATCTGGATCGTATTTACCTTCATAAGGGGGCATAGTGAATTTTACCTTAGAGAATATATCATCTCTATCACGGTCATGTCGCGGCCGTGGTGGTTGCCGCATACCATGTCGATTGTAGCGTTGTCGATGGTGACCACGGTCGTTGTTGTGGTTGATGTCTTCCTCATCCTCAGAATCAGCACTATAGTCATCCTCGGCTCCCGATCCCACGGATGCTGCTTGCTAAACGGAGGCGTCACCGCTGTTGGTCAAAGCTGTAGGGACCCGTCGTGCACGTGGTACTCCATTATTGTTTGGGAGACGAGGTGCAGGTATCGCAGCACCTGCAAGATTATCAAGGCGAGCAAGAATAGCTGCAATGTTAGCATTAGCGGTTGCCTGTCTATCCTCAATAGCTTTGAGGCGGTTCTCCTGCATTTGCATTCGTTCATTGGTCCTGTGGAGATCCTCTGTGAGGCCCGTCAAAACATCATTGTCACCTGCCATGGTTAGCAAAAGGCAACAAATCACAGGTTTATATTCCTATCACTACTGGAATGTGGGGTGTGGGTGGAAGGAACCTCAACAAATCAGTAGCAAATACCAAGCTCTTACCAGTTCTTACCATGCTGCAGTGGTTGTCGTCCTTTGGCGGTGTCAAAGATGATCAAAAGATTAGTATAGCGATTACCAAAGTGAACAAACAAGTACAGTATAGGAAGGTGGAGCTTGGTTGGCTTCAATATGGTAGCAAGGAAGTGCAAATGATCAAAGTAGCTATACAAAATTAAAAAGATGCTCAAGAATACTAGTCCTAGTTGCTGGACTTAGACTAGAAAGAGCAAAATTTAACTAGACATAGATACCAAAGCGATAGAAGCAAAGGAAACAGAGAAAACTAGAGGGAAGTTCTGAGTTTTTTTTTGCAGTGGCCTTCTGTGTGGATTCTTACTCTTTTTTTTAATTTTTTTAATTTTTTATACCTCAGAAAAATCCCAAACAGAGCAAAAGATATGCGCAACACAAGAAAACAGGGTTTTTGCCGCAGGGCTACCGCGGCAGCAGAAATCTCCAGAAATGTTGCCGTGGCAGGAAATCGGCAGGAGGCTGAAACTTAAATTTGCTTTTTCTCCCAAACCACTCGTCGGATTGCGCTGAAAATTTAACAGTAGACTCCTGAATTTATGCCTGATTTTACATAATGTTTTCAGAATTTTCTGAGCACTTTGAATTTTCAGTCCGAATTTGACTTGGAGTTTGAATCCGAATCCAAATCCAAAACGTGTTGTAACTTGAATTCCAGTCCGATTCTTCGTGGGAGATTCCAGGGGCCTTCTTAAGGACGTGGGGGAGCCCTTTGGGTCAGCCAAGCCCTTTTCCAATGGTTGGAGAAAGAAGACCAAGCCTCACAAGATGATTTCCGTGCCTAGTTCAATTTGAACTCAACTTCAAAACCTTTCCTGTTGTGTTGGACTTTCCAAAAGCTTGTAGATCAGATCCAATTTGATCTAGTAGAAAATTTTCAACTAAGAACCAATCTAATCCAGCAACTCGACATGATCAATGCAGCAAAAGTTCAACAATGCAAGAACTATGATGAAAATTGCGAGGCTCAGATTGGTTTGGACAAGGGAAAATGAATCTAACCTACTATTTTTTTGAAAGCTTTTTTTTCCGAACAATAGGTAAAAACAAATCTAACTACGAAAATGATAAATCTCACCGATCAACTTGGTCTCTGATACCACTTGATGAAACGGTGGCCCGATATTTCGATGAGACGAAGGTAACTATCGATTTGGTGGAGTTTGACCTTGACGATCCGACCATACCGTACGCAACGATACGCCTTAGCAATCGCTAAACCAAACTCCGATGATTATTGACCTTGCCGTAGGCTCGATCAACCTGAACAACAAAGTTTGAGTTCCTGCAAGCAACCAAGAACCAGCAAGAACTAGGATTACAATCTAAAATTGCGAGTATAAAATTGGCACAAGAGCTAGAAGAACAAAGTGTGAGATTCCACTGGAGATCTAAACAAGGTGGTAGTCCTACATGACTTGTAGATGCAATATTGTAGCAGTAGCTAAACAAAACAATGCAACCCCAAAAACTAAAGGGTGAAACCTAGGGGTTATATAAAGAGAAGATGAGATCTGTTTCAGAGACAATCTCGAATTGTTTTGGCTGTTGCGGTCGACTCATTAGGAATTCGGAGATGGGGTTGGACAGGTTGGAAAGAGCACGAGATAAGCTTTCCAAAAAGTCTAAGATCACCCAAATCGGAGTCCGTATGCTCGACATAAAGACGTTTGAAGTCAGGGCTCTCTCAGCAATCCAAATCAGAGTCCAGATCTTGTGGGACTCTATCTCTAGCTCTTCTTGGCCCCAAAGTGACGTGGGAAGACTCCTTATACAGCACCAAGTCATCACTTGCATTTGCACTTGAAGTCTTGACTGAAAACTTATTTGTATATTGGCTGCCTTGTTCATCCTTCCTTGTCTTGATGCTCCATTGCTTGTCCAACTTAGTCTGGCTTAGACCTCCATTCCTAACAAGCAAAAGAACATATCCTTTAGGCAGCACCATATGTTCTTCAATATCAAACGAAGTTTCAAGAAATGACAATACCTGATAATTAAGTTGCCGAGCAGGAGCCCTAGTTATAGGTCCTTGTATTTCCGGTATTTTTGACATGGTACTTGGGCGGATGTAGGAGCTATAGTTGTATCATTAGTAGGGATGTCCTCATCAGTCGGGTTGGACGGTTTGGTCGGATGGTTTGAGACACCTAGAGGAGATCAGGACCTTCTTCCCGATTGACCATTTGGAGGGTTCTGGACGAACTGTTTGGAGCCTTCCAGACAGACCGTTTGGATTGTTCTAGACGGACCGTTTGGAGTGTCCAGGACGGTCGGGTTGGACGGTTTGGTCGGATGATTTGGGACTTCTAGAGGAAACCAGACCATCTTCCGGACGGACCGTTTGGAGGCTTCGAGACCAATAGTTTGGATGGTCCGGGACGGTCGAGTCGGACAGTTTGGTCAGAGGGTTCGGGGCGACTAGAGGAGATCCGGACCTTCTTCCCGACTGACCGTTTGGAGGGATCTGGACTGTCTTGAGGCTTCTAGACAGACCGTTTGGATGGTCCGGCACGGTCAGGTTGGACAGTTTCGTCGGACGGTTCGGGACTTCTAGTGGAAACCGGACCTTCTTTCGGACGGACCATTTGGAGGCTTCAGGACCAACAGTTTTCAGGGTCCGGGACGATCGGGTCGGACGGTTTGGTCGGATGGTTCGGGACAACTAGAGGGGATTCGGAGCTTCTTCCGGACAGACTGTTTGGAGTGTTCTAGATGGTCCGTTTGGAGTGTTCGGGACGGTCGGGTTGGACGGTTTGGTCGGATGGTTCAGGACACCTAGAGGAGATCCGGACCTTCTTCCCGATTGACCGTTTGGAGAGTTCCGGACAAACTGCTTTGAGGGCTCTGGACGGACCGTTTGGATTGTTCTGGACGGACTGTTTGGATTGTTCTGGACGGTCGGGTTGGACGAACTGCTTGGGGGGTTCTGGACGGACCATTTGGATTGTTCTGGATGAACTGCTTGGAGGGTCCGGGACGGTCAGACACCTAGAGGAGATTCGGAGCATCTTCCAGACGGACCATTTGGAGTGTTCGGGACGGTCGGGTTGGATGGTTTGCTCGGATGGTTCGGGATGGACCTTCTTCCCGACTAACCGTTTGGAGGGTTCTGGTTGAACTATTTGGAGGGTTCTGGATGGACCGTTTGGATTGTTCTGGACGGACCATTTGGAGTGTCCGGGACGGTCGGGTTGGACGGTTTGGTCGGATGGTTCGGGACAACTAGAGGAGATCCGGACATTCTTCCCAACTGACCGTTCGGATGGTTCTGGACGAACTGTTTGGACGGTTCTGGACGGACCGTTTGGATTGTTTTGGACAAACCGTTTGGAGTGTCCGGGACGGTCGGGTCAGACTGTTTGGTCAGATGGTTCGGGACATCTAGAGGAAACCGGACCTTCTTTCGGACGGACCGTTTGGAGCCTGCGGGACCAACAGTTTGCTGGTTCCGGGATGATCGAGTTGGATGGTTTGGTTGGATGGTTCGGGAGAACTAGAGTAGATCCGGACCTTCTTCCCGACTGACAGTTCGAAGGGTTCTAGATGAATTGTTTGCAGGGTTCTGGATGGACCGTTCGGATTGTTCTGAACGGACTATTTGGAGTGTCCGGGTCCGACCGTTCGGGACGTCTAGAGGAAAACGGACCTTCTTCCGGATGGACCGTTTGGAGCCTTCGGGATAGTTTGGTGGGTCCGGGACGGTCAGGTTGGACGGTTTGGTCGGATGGTTCGGGACAACAAGAGGAGATCTGGAGCTTCTTCCGGACGGACCGTTTGTAGTGTTGTGGACGGTCCGTTTGGAGTGTTGGTCGGGTTGGACGGTTTGGTCGGATGGTTCGGGACACCTAGAGGAGATCCGGACCTTCTTCCCAACTGACCGTTTGGAGAGTTCTGGATGAACTGTTTGGAGGGTTCTGGATGGACCGTTTGGATTGTTCTGGACGGACCGTTTGGAGCGTCCGGGACGGTCGGGTTGCACGGTTTGGTCGGATGGTTCGGAGCAACTAGAGGAGATCCGGCCCTTCTTCCCGACTGAGCGTTCGGATGGTTTCGGACGAACTGTTTGGAGGGTTCTGGACGGACCGTTTGGATTGTTCTGGACGGACCGTTTGGAGCGTCCGGGACGGTCGGGTTGCACGGTTTGGTCGGATGGTTCGGAGCAACTAGAGGAGATCTGGCCCTTCTTCCCGACTGAGCATTCGGAAGGTTTTGGACAAACTTTTTGGAGGGTTCTGGATGGACCGTTTGGATTGTTCTGGATGGACTGTTTGGAGGGTTCTGGACAGACCGTTTGGATCGTTCTGGATGAGCTGTTTGGATTGTTCTGGACGAACCGTTTTGGAGCGTCCGGGACTGTCGGGTTGGACGGTTTGGTCTGATGGCTCGGGGCAACTAGAGGAGATCCGAACCTTCTTCCCGACTGACCGTTCGGATGGCTTTGGACGAATGGTTTGGAGGGTTCTGGACTGACCGTTTGGAGAGTTCTAGATTAACTGTTTGGAGGGTTCTGGATGGACCGTTCGGATTGTTCTGGACGGACGGTTTGGATTGTTCTGGACGGACCGGTTGGAGCGTCTGGGACGGTCGGGTTGGACGGTTTGCTCGAATGGTTCGGGACAACTAGAGGAGATCCGGACCTTCTTCTCGACTGACCGTTCGGAGGGTTTGGAACGGACTGTTTGGAGGTTCTGAATGGACCGTTTGGAGGATGGTTTGGACGGTTGGGTTGGACAGTTTGGTAAGATGGTTCGGGATTTCTTGATGAAACCGGACCTTCTTCCGAATGGACCATTTGGAGGCTTCGGGACCAACAGTTTAGAGGATTCGGGACAGTCGGGTTGGACGGTTTGGTCGGATGGTTCGGGACAACCAGAAGAGATCTGGTGCTTCTTCCGGATGGACCGTTTGGAGTGTTCTGGACGCACTACTGTAGAAAAGCCTACCAGTGAT